>PVHP010014474.1:0-39115 GCA_004024765.1 Zapus hudsonius | reverse complement strand
GAGAGAGAGAGAGAGAGAGAGAGAGAGAGAGAGAGAGAGAGAATGGGTGCACTAGGGCCCAAACTGCAGACACATGCACCCCTTTTGTGCATCTGGCTTTACATGGTACTGGGGAATCGAACTCAGGTTGTTAGACTTTGCAGGCAAGCGCCTTAACCGCTAAGCCATCCCTTCAGTCCCTAAATTACAAGCTTTAATAAAATACCTGAGTCTACTGGGGGACATACATTTAAACCACCACAGCCGCCGCATACCTTGCTCTGGCTTTGGGCTATAGCAGAGGCTGACAGTGCACCCATGTGAGACCTCCTGTGTTTCTCGTACCTGTCTTCTGCCTTCAAGAGAAGAAGGATGTCAGCTAGTTCTAGGAGGAGGAGGAGACCTGTGCAGAGCAGAGGTGCCCCAGCCCAGGACAACTTACCACAGGCCTGCGGCACACCCACAGGGTCTTGGAGAATAAGGTCTTATTGTTCTTTTAAGCCACTGAGGGTTGGGATGGCTTGTTACACAGCCATAGCTTTCTGAGGCATGGATACAAAGCTGCCCCTGAACTCCACCTAGCATTCCACTCTGACGTAGAGCAGGAAATCCAGCATGCCCCATGGCTGGGCCAGCCATGTTACTCTGCTTAACACCAGGAAGAGGAGGTACTGAGGATGGACAGAGTCTTGGGAGCAACAGGAAGCCACACACACAAACCACACAAACTCTCCTAGTCCACCTCCCAGAGGGACTCACAGAGCTGGGAATGGAGGGGACAGGACGAGCTCTTAGGGTGTGTTTTATCCTGGGAACCCTGGGTGATGCCTGGCCACACGTTCTTGCTGTCAGAGAACTGGAATCTTCATGTCTGAGGGAATCTTAAGCCTCTCTTCCATGTCATAGCTCAGGATTCTTTCCAACTGCCCTGCCACTCCTGGGGATCGTCTTTCAAGAAAGTCTTGCTTCCATGGGAGCTTTGGCTTGTGTCTTGAGCTTGTCTGTGTTGCTGCTGCTTATCTGTGAGTGTGAGCTTGAGGGCTTTGACTTTAGATGTGGAATTAGAGTTCTCCAGAGAAAGAACCAGTGGGTTCTATACAGACACATGGAAGTAGACATGGGACCAGGGACATATTATGGGGACTGGCTCAGGTGTTTGTCATAGTTGCATCAAAATGTCCTCCACAGAGGGTGGAGCCTTTAGGAGGTGGGGCTTGGCTGGTGAAAGTAGGTGTGGGCCTTTGCAGGTTGCACCTGTCTCTGGTTCTGGCCATGGTCTCCCACAGTGGAGGGAGCCTGTGTTACAGGCTCCCACTACTGTGAGCTGCCCCACTGCTCCCTCCCCATGTCAAGATGGGCCAGAACCCTTTGAAACTGTGAGCCAAAATAAATATTTCCTCCCTGAAGTTGTTTCTATCAGGTATTTAATCACAGCAACACAACAGTAACTTATGTAGTTACAGAGACTGAAAAGTCCCACCGTATGTCACTTCAGGAGGAAGAACCAGCAACATCAGTGGCATAATTCAGCCTGAATCAGGAGCTCCAGTGTCCAAAGGGTGGGTGTCCCAGCTGCGGTGAAGTTGCCTTTCCTCTGCCTTTTAAAACTATTTTTATATTTATGAGCAAGCGAGTGATTGAGAGAATGGGCGTGCTAGAGTCTCTAGCCACTGCAAATAAACGCCAGATGGATGTGTTACTTTGTATGTCTGGGTTTACATGAGTACTAGGGAATTGATCCTGGGCTTCTGTCATGGTTTGATCCAGGTGTCCCCCACAGACAAATGAATGCGTTCTCAGTGATCTATCTTCAGCTGATGGCAGTTTGGGAATTAGAACCTTGCTAGAGCTGTGTTGTTGGGGGCGGGCTTATGGGGGTTATAAGCCAGCTTCCCCTTGCCAGTATTTGGCACACCTTCCTGCCGCTGTTTCCAGTGCTGTGGCGGAGGTGATGTCCAGCCCTCTGCTCATGCCGTCGTTTTCCCTGCCAGGATGGAGTCTCCCCGTGAGTCCGTAAACCAAATAAACCCATTCCTCCATGAGCCGCTTTTGTTTGGGTTCTTTCTGTGCAGCAACTAGAAAGCTGACTGCAACAGCTTCCTTCCAGGCTTTTCAAGCAAGCATCTTTAACCACTGAGCAATCTCCCCAGCCCTCCTGTTTTTCTCTTCTATGTGTGTAAGATGGTTAATCCTCATCATTCCTTTGATTGGATATAGAGCATACACCCGTCGATGAGACTTTGAGGAAATTTCCAGAGAGATTTACCTGAGGAGGGAAGGACTACTCTGATTATGGGTGACAGTCTCCTATGAACCGGGAGTGTCACAAGTTGAATAAAAAAGGAAAAAGTAGGAAACTAGCTAAGCATCTATATTCCCCTTTCTCTGCTTCCTGGTCCCCAAAACACGAGGACCCAGCCTCATGCTTCTGCCACCATGAACTATGCCAATTCTTCCCCATCGTGATGGACACTACCCCTCAAAACCTGTGCCACAACACAGCCTTCCTCCTTTGAGTTGCTTTCTGTTATTGGTCACAGTGATAAGAAAAAGTAATTCACTAGCCCTCAGAAAATGGGACCCATACTGGTGAGGGTGGGTCTTCTTTACTCTGTAGATTCAAACGCCAACCTATACTGCACTCAGAGGAGCTTGGCCATTGTTTTGCATTAGGTTTCCACCCTAGACTCTGACATACTAAAAACCAAAATGGAGTCACTCTTACTAAATAAAGCTCAGGTTTTTTTTTTTTTTTTTTTGGTTTTTCGAGGTAGGGTCTCGCTCTAGTCCAGGGTGACCTGGAATTCACTATGTAGTCTCAGGGTGGCCTTGAACTCACAGCGATCCTTCTTTCTCTGCCTTCAGAGTGCTGGGATTAAAGGTGGGCACCACCAGACCGGCTCAGTTGTTATTTTTAATTTCAGCATGCTGCCACTTTGTACATCTGGCTCTACGTGGGCACTGGAGAATCGAACTCAGGTCGTTAGGCTTTGCAGGCAAGTGCCTTAACCACTGAGCAACCTCTCCAGCCCCTCATTTTATTTTTATTTATTCATTTATTTTTTGGTTTTCGAGGTAGGGTCTCGCTCTAGTCCAGGCTGATCTGGAATTCACTCTGTAGTCTCAGGGTGGCCTTGAACTCATGGCAGTCCTCCTACCTCTGCCTCCCGAGTGCTGGGACTTTTTACTATATTTATTTATTTGTAAGCAAAGAAAGATAGAAGAGAGACAGACAGAGTGAATGGGTGCACCAGGGCCTCTGGCCACTGTAAATAAACTCCAGATAAATGTACCACTTTCTGTGTCTGGCTCTATGTGGGGTACTGGGGAATTGTACTTGGGTCACTAGGCTCTGTAGACAAGTGGCTTAATCCATGAGACATCTCTCCAGCCCTCATTTTATTTTATTTTTATTTTTATATTTTTTGGTTTTTCGAGGTAGGGTCTCGCTCTAGCCCAGGATGACCTAGAATTCACTAGTCTCAGGGTGGCCTTGAACTCATGGCAATCCTCCTACCTTTGCCTCCTGAGTGCTGGGATTAAAGGCGTGCACCACCACACCCGGCCTCATTTTATTTTTTAATGAATCAGAGTTCTAGGATTATGGAATACATCACCATGTCCTTCTTAAAATGCATCATTTTATTATTATCATCTTTGTTTTGAGACAGGGTCTCATGTAGTCCAGGCTGACCTTGAACTCATTATACATCCAAAGATAATCTTGAACTCCTGATCCTCCTGCCTCTACCTCTAAAGTGCTGGGAATATAGGCATGAGCCACCATGCTTGGTGAAATGAACAATTTGAGAGATGAAGGTGCTATGAAGGGAATGTAAAAAAAGGGGGGCTGGGGAGGTAGTTAAATTGGTATAGCACTTGCCTTCCAAGCATGAGCACCTGAGTTCAATCCTCAGAACCCAGGTAAAATCACAGTGCTGGGGAGGCCAAGACAGGTAGACCCTTGGGTCTTGCTGGCCAGCCAGTAGAGCTTAACTGGTAGCTCCAGGCCTGTGAGAGACCCTATCTAAGCAGTAGGGAGATGGTGTCTGAGGAATGACACCACGAGGCTGTTCTCTGACAGGCATGCACACACTCATACACACATGAAGAAGATGGGAAAACATGCTGGCGGAAGGAGCAGGAGAGGGGAGGGGCTTCTGTGGGCAAGCCTGCAAGAAAGTGAGGTTTGAGTGATGTGAAGGTGAAACCATGCCAAGATGTGGGAGAAGTATTCCAGTCAGAGGGGTCAGCAAGTGCAAAGACCCCTTATAGGAACTTCATGAAACAGGGCCTGGCTAGGATGTGGGGAAGGGGAGGGCAGAAAATGCAGAATTTCAGCAGGATGTGTGTGTGTTTGAGCATTCACACTTGTGCCTGCATGTGTAGGGCTGGGACTCAAATCCGCTTCCTTGGACTGCTTAGCCAAGTGCTCTACTCGTGAGCTATGTCCCCAGTCCCAGATATCTGGATTTGATTCTGGATGTGGATAGCCATGGGGAGGTAGAAGGGGGCGTGGTGTTGTATTAGTTACTTTTCTTGTTGCTTAGAACAGACAAGAAACAGTTTAAGGGAGAAAATAGAACCAGCAAGGAGGACCACAGTTTAACCACACAAGCCTGTGGGGGACATCTCACAGTCAAATCATAACGGATTTAATCTGGTTAGTTTGAAAGTTCACTCAGGCTGCTAAGCAGAGAGGAGAAGGGGGAGTGTGAATCAGATGTCTTTGGTTGCTAGTGATAGGATGTCAGATGTGGATGTAAACTGAATCAAGCTCAATGCCAACACTTGACAAAAACAACTGAAGGGGGCTGGAGAGATGGCTCTGTGGTTAAGGCTCTTGCCTGCAAAGCCTAAGGTCGTGGGTTTGATTCTGTACAACCACTGTAAATCCAGATACACAAAGAGGTGTAATTGGAGTTAGCTTGTAGCAGCTGGATGCTATGGTATGCCCATTCCCTCTCTCCTCCCCCTCTGCCCATATATCTATCTCTTCTATCTCCTTCTCCTTGCAAATAGAATAGAACATAAAAATATTAAAAAACAACTGAAGGGAGGATTTATTTTGGCTCACTGTATCAGAGGGGTTGTTTCATTGAGGCAGGAAAGGTGTGATGAAGTAGGTCAGTTAACATCATGGCAGACAAAGACACAGAGACAGTGACAAGAAGTGGCCAGTGATAATATATACCCATAAGGACTATACCAGTGACTTACTTCCTCCAGCTCCTGAATTTTCCACAACCTTCCAAAAGTTTCTACAACCTTCTATCAGCTGGGAACCCATCATTAAACACAAGAGCCTATGTGGGTTGTTTCATCAAAACATAAGAAAAAAAGCAGTAGCCACGGAGGCAGCCCAGGATGTAGGGAGACTGCAGGTGCCCTGGAAGGCAGGAAGAGCACCTGTATTCTGACTGCAGGTGCAGTGAGGGCTGCAACTCCCCAAACTGTCTTGGCTTTTCCTTCTTTGATGCAAATGGGAAAAGGGTGGATCTGGACTAGACTTGGAGCTGGCCCTGAGGGAGAGACAAATAGGGTAAACTGAGGACTTGAATGCTGAAGGCTCCTTCCAGCCCACTCCTATACATAGTGATAAAGGACCAGTACCTGTTGTCAGGGATTGGGGCAATTAGGTCAAGATCAGCTTTGTTCAATAAGTTTAACTGGAGGCCTTCCAAGAACAGAGAGTGTACACAGGGCTGGAGGAAGGAGGGGGCACTGGGGTTTTAAAATAAAAGGAGGGCTGGAGACATGGCTCAGTGGTTAAGGCGCTTGCCTACAAAGCCTAGACCCTGGCTCAATTCCTCAGTACCCACTAAAGCCAGAAGCACAAAGTGCCTCATCCATCTGGAGCTCATTCGCAGCGCTAGAGGCCCTGGCACACCCATTCTGTCTCTGTCTCTGTCTCTCTCTTTGTCTCTGCTTGCAAATAAATAAATATTTTTTAAAAATTAGCTGGACGAGATGGCATTAATCCCAGCACTCGGGAGTTAGAGGTAGGAGGATTGCTGTGAGTTTGAGACCAGCCTGAGACAACATTGTGAATTCCAGGTCAGCCTGGGTTAGAGTGAGACCCTACCTTGAAAAACCAATATATGAAATAATATAAAATAAAATAAACGGAACAGTGTGGGTTAGTTACTCTTGAAAAAAAAATCTTCTAAAATGCGCAAACATAGTAACATGATACTATTTTAGACAGCAGCTTAATTTATCTAGGGGCCAACTGTAACGTGTACAGTAAATGAATACATAGGCAAAATAAGTTGTTAACGGTGCTGCACTGCAACTCATTAAAAGGCATAGGAAAGGGCTGAATTCTAAAATTAAGCAAGTTTAGGAAAACAGCTTCAGCGTCCGAATCAAGTTAAGGCCAGGAGCAGCGCTGAAAGAAGTCTGGGCTGTCCCAGCGCCGCCTTGGCCCCGCCCCCGACCTCTAGGCTCCGCCCCTCAAAGGCCCCGCCCCAGAGCCGCCTCGGCCCCGCTACCGACTGCCCAGGCCCCGCCCCCACCCAGGCCCCGCCTCCACAAGACCCCGCCCCATCTCCGCCCACGACGTTCCCCAGCTAGCCCAGGCCCCTCCCCAGAGCTGCCCGGGCCCCGCCCACAGAGGGCGTGGTTAGCGGGCTTCCCGGCGTGCCGCGCGGGCGGGGCGTGCGTGGGCGGCGCGCGCTGCGGGCTTCAGCAGGCCGGGCCGGTACGGGAGAGGACGGAAGCTCGGGGTCTGGGTGTCGGGCCTGCTGCTCGGAGGCGGCGGCGGCGGCTGCGGCTGCGGCGGCGGCGGCATGCGCGTGTGAGATGCGGCCGCGGGCAGCGCGGACCCGAGCGGCGGCCCCCGGGGCGGCGAAAGCGAAGGCGTGGAGCGCGGCCTCCTCCGAGCTCGGCGCCCGGTGCATGAGGCGGAGCGCGCGGGCGCAGGGCAGCCTCCGGCCACGCCGTCTTCATAAACACTTGTTTAGGACTCGTTCGCCTCGCTGACGTCCACCCAACCGGGAGGACCGGGCATGGAGCCCCCGGCCGAGCCCGACGCCCACTCCCACGCGGAAGCCTCGGCCGCCGCGCCGCAGCTGCGCGCCCCGGAGGTGGCCCGGCTCCGCGAGGAGCAGGAAAAGGTAACAAGCCTCTCTCGGTTCCGGTCCGGTCGGTCCGTGCGCGCTCCCTTCCGCCTACCGTAGGTCTCGGCCGAACCCCCCCTCCGATCACCCCTCCATCACCCGCTTCCCCACCAACCCAACCCAGGTCCCGGAAGTGCAGCCTCGGGGCCGGTGGACACCGCGTGGGGACAAACTTTTACCACGTGCATTTGTTGTCTTTTGTCTGGTGCCCTTTGACCTCCGGAGGGGGAGGGGTGAGCCGGGGTGTAACTTGGAGGTAAAATCGAGAATTTGGACTGAATGCACCTAGGAATCATGTTGAGGGGGGGTCACCGCAGGTGGAAGTGATTGTCCCTTGCCTTAAAGCTTGCTATTTAAAAAGACTGCCAAAACTACTTTTAATAAAAATACTTTTTTATTGATAATTCCCATATTTATAGTCAATAAACCATTCCGATCCCCTCCCCCCCATTGGTCTCTGTTTTGTTTCGGTGTTACCGCCTTTTCCTCCCATTATGTGTAGGTATTATCAGGCCCTGCTGAAGTCATGAATTTGATCAAGGCCATTTTGTGTCTGGAAAGTTTGGGTAAAACGTGTACTTTTTAAAAAATTTCCTTCCTATCATAAGGGAGGTTTAGATTATCGAGGAGAGGAGAGAGAATATTTTGCATTCTCGAATGGGGGTTTTTATGTAAGGAAATCATCTTGATTTAAGAACTATAACTTGGTTAAATGTGAAAACTTTTTCCCATGATTGTGTTTCAAGTTGATTTCACCTGAAGTGTCTTTAAATTCTTCCTCTGATAAGCCATATTTATGTAGTTTCCGAAATATCCTCTGTCATCATGGAGAAAATATTGAAAGGGTTGTAAAAAGTTGGTTCAAAACTAAGGAGTTAAGAAGCCCAAACTTTCTGTGAACAGGCCTGTGTAAAATGATGACTTGCACAAATAAACTTAGGCTAATGAGGGTTTTCATGAACATTAAAATCCTGCTTTGCTTGGGGTTCACCTGTAAACACATCGTGGAAGCCTTTCTCTCTTTGTTCTGTGTACTTGAATTATTTTTTGCGTTAGATTTTTCATTTGTATCTAAGACCATATACTGGTCTTGGCTTGTACACTTGTTTTTCAAGATGGAGGTTTAAAAATTTATCTGGCTTAGTGTGGTTGTTACAAGACATAAATGCCTGCTTATTTATTATTGTACGCGAGCTATATCCTCAGCCCACTTTTTACCTTTTATTTTGAGACAGGGTCTCACTAAGTTGCCCAGCCTGGCCTTAAACTATGATCCCCACCCCCCTCCAGCCTCCTGAGTAGCTCATATTCCCCTGAGGCCTGGCTTCATCTTCATTCAGAAAAGAAGAAAGAAGGAAGGAAAAACAAAAAAAAAAAAAAAAAAAAGGAAGGAAAAACTAAACAATAACCATATGAAACTTTTTGGCAAAACAATTTTACATTTTTTTGTTGTGAAAAAGTGAACAGCCTCGCAGAAGATGGTGTGTCCATTGCTTTCTGTCTGTAGCGAAATTATTTTTGCCTTTATAGTATACCGCGTACATAATGTTTTCTCCCGTGTGACATCTTTAAAAAGATGTGGGTTTTATTCTGATGTTAGTGTGACTGAAATACGAAGGGTACTTGAGATGCTCTGAACAGCTTGTTGGTTTAGCTAGCGTCAAGTTACATTTTTGGAGTGTAACTATTTTACAGTTAAGTCCCACAGGAGACTGTTTTCGATGGACATACATCCCTCAGTACTACATTATCTGCCTTGTGTTTATGTTATACACATAAAGTAAGAGTGTATACCTGTCTGGCTATGTAAAATGACTCCCAGTTCATGATGATGAAGTGTCCCCCAGCAAACAGACTGTTTGCTTCTTGGAAGGATCTGTGCCAGTGGACAGAGCACCCATAAAGCCACAACAAAGCCACCAGTTAGACAGCTGGGTTTCATTAGTTTAGCACACAGAGCTCTGTGTAGCAACTAGTGAATTAGAAAGTTTTGTGAGGTACTGAATTTAGGCCTTAAAGTCAACCTTGTTTTAATAGTCCAGTGGTTTCTTGTATGAAAGCATGTGACATTCTGAATGTGAATGCACCTATTATCATTTATATAAGCGAGATAGACTTTGTCCTTGGGCCTTTCCCTATGTGGTTTCCATGAGAGGTGTAGTGGTTTGATGCAGGTGCCCCCATAAACTTAATGTGTCCTGAATGCTCCATCTCCAGCTGATGGCAGTTTTGGAACCTTGTTGAAGCTGTGTTGTTGGGGGCGGGTTTATGGGGTTATAACCCAGCTTTCCCTTGCCAGTGTTTGGCACACCTTTCTGCCGCTGTTCTGTGGTGGAGGTGATGTCCAGCCCTCTGCTCATGTCATTGTTTCCCCTGCCATCATGGAGCCTCCCCTCCAGTCTGTAAGCCTAATAAACCCATTCCTCCACAAGCCGCTTTTGGTTGGGTTCTTTTCTGTGCAGCAACGGAAAGCTAACTGCCACGAGAGGGAATGGTGTTGATGATGACCTGCCTCATTGCTGGTTCTAACTGCTAGCAGAAAAGGGACCTGAGCTCTTCACCTACGGTTAGGCTGGGAAAGCTTGAGAAGGGCTGTTCGAGTCACATGTTGCTGCTCTTAAGGTTTTTTTGGGTTTGTTTTTTCCAGGCAGGGTGTCACTCTAGCCCAGGCTGACCTGGAATTCAATGTGTAGTCTCAGGGTGGCCTTGAACTCATGGTGATCCTCCTACCTCTGCCTCCTGAGTGCTGAGATTAAAGGTGTGCGCCACCATGCCCGGCTGCTCAAACCTTAATAATTTATTTATTTATTTGAGGGGGGGGGCGTGCCAGGACCTCCGCCACTGCAAATGAACTCCAGACACATGCGCCCTCTTGTACATCTGGCTGTATATGGGCACTGGGGAATCGAACTCCAGTCCTTCTGCATTGCAGGCAAACGCCTTAACCACTAAGCCATCTCTTCAGCCCATTTTAAGGTTTTTAAAAATTCTAAGAAGTATTGCGGGCTTTACTCTGTCTCTCCCCTGATTTTTCCTTGTTTACCCACTGCATCCCTAAATGAAAGGATGAAAAGTTGGCAATTCAAGTAGCAGACTGAGAGGAGCATGAAGAAACCATCACCCCCGTGATGGAAATGGACATAAGAAGTGGAGGAGGAGAGATGGGCTGGAGAGATGGCTCAGCGGTTAAGGCACTTGCCTCCAGTGCTTAAGGCCCTGGGTTCGATTCCCCAGGACCCGCATAAGCCACAAGGTGGTGGCCCTGGTTCTCTCTCTCTCTCTCTCTCTGCTTGAAAATGAGTAAATAAATATTTTTTTTAAAAAAAGGAGGAGATCAAATGCAGATGTTGAACGTCTTCACTTTCGCTTTCACTTACAGCATCAGTGAAGAAACATTTCCCACCCAAAAAAATTTTTTTTTTAAAGTTAAAACTTATTTTTTTTTTGAGACTGGTCTGATGAGCCCATGGCAGCTGGTCTTGCTCTCTGTGTTCCTGGAGGATAGCCTTGAACTCCTGATTTACTTTTTTTCTCCCTCTCTCCAGGTAGGGTCTAACTCTAGCCCAAGCTGACCTGGAATTCACTATATAGTCTCAGGGTGGCCTCGAACTCATAGCAATCCTCCTTCCTCCGCTTAACACATGTGCTATTTTGCTTTGTTTGCATTCACTTCCCTTCCCTTCCCCATCCTCTTTGATTTAGCAAAAAAAAAAAAAAAGTAAGAAAAGTTCTCTGTAGTTCTGTTCTAATAATGGGAAAATCCTAAAAATATGCTAAAAAGACCTTCAGGACTTGGTTAACTAACTATGATGCATGTACATGGTGAACTGTCCTGCAGTGATGAAAACCTGTAGAGTAGTGTGTGTAGCATGCTTCCTGTTTTGCTAATGTGTATATCAGTATTTACTTTGTATACGAAACTATACTATAAAAGCATGCTTGTGGTATTGCCCTTTAGTTTGTGAATTTGAGATGGAGCTTGCTTTTTCAATAAAGAATGTTAATTTTTTTTTAAAGTTTAAAGACTATTAGGTTAAGAGAAGGAACAAAGAGAGATTATGAAAAGCTCTTGCTCATTTTAAGGCAGGAGGGGGTAAAGCCCCTGGAAAAAAAATAATTTTTATAGGCTGTACATGGTGGCCCATACCTTTAATCCCAGAAAAACAAAAAAAAGTAAACTATGAAAAAACTATGATGTGTCTTTAATTGCTGACCACTTACTGAGCCTGCCGAAATGACTCAGCTGCTTTGAATACCAGTTATGCAAGTTTGTTTCTTATTCTAGAATTGATATGTAATTAAACATTCTCCAGTTGGTTTCTCTCCTTCCCCAAAGGTTTTGCTCAAATCTTAATTTTCTGACAAAAGTTAAAAGAGGAAGCACGCCTTTAATCCCAGCACTTGGGAGGCAGAGGTAGGAGGTAGGAGGATCAACATGAGTTCAAGGCCACCCTGAGACTACACAGTGAATTCCAGGTCAGCTTGGGCTAGAGTGAGACCCTACCTCGAAAAACCAAAAAAAAAAAAAAAGCAAAAGAGGAAAACTGAAGCCACCTTTCATTTATTATTATTATTATTACTACTACTACTACTACTACTACTACTACTACTACTATTTGGCTTTACGTGGGTACTAGGGAATTGAATCCTGGTCATTAGGCATTGCGGGCAAGCACCTTAACCACTGAGCCATCTCTCCAGCCCCATCCCCTTGTTTTTGACTATGTAGCCTTGGCTAGCCTTGAATTTGTGATCCTTCCACCTCAGCCCCCTTCCTCCCAGGGCTGGATTACAGGTATGTGTCACCATATCCCATAGATCAAGTTTCTAAACTAATCTCTTATTTTCCCTAAGAGCAGTAAAATATTTGGTAGAGAAACAGATATTTAGGGTCTGTATGATATAGTGACCTATGTTACAATATCCATTATCTAGGGCTGTTGTGGAATATCTTGTTAAATCTGCTTCTTTCAAAGTTGCCTAATGTTGAGATTTTGGTTTCTTTGCTGAGGTCATATTTCTGGAGTCTTACGTCTTAAATGGCACTGTGCTTTATTAGCAGAACTACTGGTAGTTTGCTGGAATGTGGAAGTGGATATAGTGTGATTTTCATAGGCTTATTTCCAGGATAGTATTGAGATTGGAAAGCGGAGTTCTTTACTACGGAGTGCCTTATGTCATCCTCACTTGGAGTTTTGAAATAGCTTGCACTTTCCTCATAATAAAACTTTGGAGAATTAAATGCATTTTGAAGTAATTTTTTTTTTAATTTTCTCAAAGTGGAACATCTAATTTAGCCTAGTGGAGGATTTTCATATTTGTCATAATAGCTGCCCATCAGATAGTTTGAGGAACTCTGTCAGCCAGGTAGTGCAATACTTGGAGTCTAAGCATAACGTAGCATAACGTCCACAGCATGTTTGTTGAGTATCTGTGCCTGCGTGTCCTGAGTGGGCAGCAGTGCACTCATGCTTCCATGGTGGAGGCAATGAGAGGCACATTCAAATGTCTAATTGTATAGGGAGGCAGGAGTGAATTGTAGGGAATGCCCCTGATGTAAGCAGTGTGTGTGTGGAGGGCATTTTGGGAAGAACTTTTTAGTGGGCGGGAGCAGATGATAGTGAGTCAGGCTGAGCGCGTGCCAGGTCTTCACTCTCAGGGATTTGAGATGAGAAGCTGAGACGTTCTCAAGTTGGATCCCTTTGCCATGCATATGTGACGACCAGAGTGATGCAGCGCAGTCTGTCAATAGTGTGGTAGATGCTTAGACATCCATCATGCATGTGTGGGAATCTTCACGAACCCTTCTAATGTTCCAGTGGAACAGTTTGGGTTGTTTCAAGTTTTGCCACCTTTTTTAGGGGGTATTTTTATCTTGTGTTGCTTACACTGCTGTTTTCAGAAGTGGTTGTACTAGTTGGGACCCCTGCTGGCTGTGGTAAGTGGTCCAGCATCTCCTGTCTTGAACACCACCTGATGTCTGCCTCTTCATATTTGCTAGCCTTTCAGTGTTGCGTGAAGTCAGTCAACCTTTCAAGTGTTCATGGGAGATTTGGAGCTTTGACTTTAGATTTTTGTGTATGCGTGTGTTCAGGTACACTCGTGCTGCAGCACAGTGGAGGTGTCTTCACACCTTGTTAACCTGCAAGGCTGGGAGGTTCTCCTGTCTGCTTCCCTAGGAACACTAGACAATAGCCCTGTAGTGTTCAGCTTTACATGGGTTCTGGGGAATTTGAACTCAGTGCTTTTATCCACTGAACCATCTCCCCAAGCCTCTACCACAACCTTTCCTATCACCTCTTCTCCTTCCTTTTTCTTCTTTTTAAGGAAAACACCCACTGATCTCTCTCCTATTTTCTATGGGGATGTTTACCATATTTTAGTCTAAGTTATCTTATTCTCTTCTTCCATTTTTAATAAAGATAAAGTTGCTGGGCCTGGTGGCTCATGCCTTTAATCCCAGCACACAGGAGGATAGCTGTGAGCTTGAGGTCAGCCTGAGACTACTCTAGGTCAGCCGGGGCTAAAGTAAGACCCTACCTAGAAAAAACAAAGATCAAGTGGTAAGAATGTTTGTTTTGTATAGTCTTAAGTTACAGCTAGTTTTGTAGGTGGGAGTTTTCAGGCCTCCCTACCTGTGAGTTACATTTTCCTTTAGAACAGTTTCCTATTGTTAGCATTAAGTATCATGCCTGTCATGAGCCATGAGGAAAGACTGCTTTGGTTTCAGCTTTTTGGAAATTTTAGTAAATACACTGCATTTTAAGGTGGACCTCCTCCTATGTCCATTAGGCCTGTCTTCTCCCGATTGGAACAGAATCCAGGAGTGCTCCGAAAACCCTGCAGCCCAGGGAGAAGCACCTGTGCTATGGCCATAGTTGCATTTGTCCTGTCTGATGTTTTCAGTGGGTTTAAAATCACTTAGCTTATATCTTCAGGTTGGTGAGTCTCATTATTTTCAGTTGGTCTTTTTTCCTTCAATTACAATAGCTCATTTTGAAAAAAGTTACAAAACTCCAGAAAATTTATAAGTATGAACACCCTTTTTTTATGTCTTCAAAGTAATAATCTGTCCCATTTGCGTTTTCTTTTGCTTGCTTTTTTCCCCCTGCTGAACCATTTAGAAAAAACAAAAAGATGCCATTGCCTAGTCCTCAAGTATATACTAATTAGAACAAGGTCGTTCTCTAATAGAGCTGTAATATATTTTTTCACACTCAGCCAATTAACATTGCCATCTAACAAATTAAGATTCCCTCAGTTTTTCTAAAACTTTTTCAAACCAAGGTCCAAATAAAGATCTCCATTGCATTTGGCTACATTATCTATTTCATCCCCCAATCCCTAAGGCTGGGTCTCTAGGCTGTAGCCCTAGGCTGGAACTCACTGTGATCTTCCTACCTCTGCCTCCCCAGTGCTGGGTGCCACCAAGCCCTGTTCTTTTCATCTAAAACAATCCTGTTGTTGTCTGTGAAACTGACATTTTGAAGCTATCACGTCAGTTTCTTTTGGATGCCCCACAGTTTCAAGAAGTGTAAGGAATATAACTGAAGAAATCCGTTAGACCTCTGCAAATAATGCTACATAGCTGGGATGACTTCCTGGTGCATCACATTAGGAGACGCAGAAGCAACTTCAGCCTTTACACTGAAGGTGTGGTGTCTGTCAACTCTCTACCATAAAAATGCCCTTTCCTGAACTAGAAATACTTGCTAGCTAAGTATTCTGTTTCCCGTCAGCCTTTTAGCTTGGACAGTATTTCCCTTGATGGGTTGTTGTATTGACGTTTGCACACAGCAATTTCCTGAGCATCGGTGTTCATGAGCTGGTATTTTTCTGTGAAGAAGAGCCTTGTGCACAGCCCCCCTGCTACCCCACAGAGACTGACTGAGGCCTTCATGACCCCCACTGAGGAGGTCCCCCAGGGAAATGGGAGCAGGGGTGAGGGGATAAAAGTATAACCTGTTATATAACATAAAATTTAAAAAATTAAAAAAGCCTTGTGGTGACCCCACCCTTACTATTGCTGTAAACTCATACCATACATCTTTCAGAGGTGTACATTTTTTTTTTGAAGGTAGGATCTCACTCTAGCCTAGGCTGACCTTGAATTCACTATGTAGTCTTAGGCTGGCCTTGAACTCACACTGATCCTCCTACTTCTGCCTCCTGAGTGCTGGGATTAAAGACATGCGCCACCATACCTAGCTCACATTTTGTATTTTTAAGTAGTTTTTTTACAATTTTACAAAATCAAGAGTAAGTCATGGCGGACTGGAGAGATGACTCAGCGGTTAAGGCATTTGCCTGAAAGCAGAAGGAAGCAAATTCAAGTCCCCAGTACCCATGTAGAACCAGGTGCACAAAGTGGCACGTGTTTGGAGTTCATTTGCAGTGGCTGGAGGCCCTGATGTGACCATTCTCTCCCTCTCTCCCTCCCTTCCTCTCTCTCTCTGCCTCTTTCTTAAATATTAAAAAAAAAAAAAAAGAATAAGCATTGCCAGTTGTGGTGGTGCAAACCTGAAATTCCATTACTCAGGAGATTGAGGCAAAGGTTCATGTATTGAGGCCACAGTAGGACCTCATTTTATAAAATAAGTAAAAGGCAGTTTATTCAAAAGTGTTGTAACAAATATAGCAGTTCTCTTTGTGCTAAGTTTTTTAAAATAATTATTTGCAAGCGGAGAAAGAGATGGAAGAGAGATGATTATGCCAGGGCCTCCAGCCACTGCAAACAAACTCCAGATGCAGGTGCCACTTTGTGCATCTGGCTTTATGTGGATACTGGGGAATTGAACCTGGGGTGTTAGGCTTTGCAGGCAAGTGCCTTAACTACTGAGCCATCTCACCAGCCCCTGTTTGTTTTTGAGAAGAGGTCTCTGTAGCCCAGCTTACCTTTAGCTCATGGGAATCCTCCTTCAGCCTCCCAAGTGCTGTGATTACAGCTATGAGCCAACACACTGGTGAAGTAAATTTGATAAACAAAAGAAGAAAAAAAATTGCAAAATTTAAGAATACTGCCTGTGTCATTTAAGAAGAAAGATGGACCAGTTTCTTGGAAGTTACTGCAGGATGAAGTCCTTGTTTGCACTGTCCTGTTTTTCTTTTTATGTATATGGTGTCCACTCACAGATTCCTCCCCCCCCCTTTCAAGACAGGCAACCTTTGTTTGAGTTCACTGTCTCCAACCATGTGTCAGGCTCCCTTGTCCTGGTCTTTTCTAGGATTTAGAGGGAGACGAACCCTTAGTGCACCCTGGTTTTCTCCCAAAGCCCATCTACAACGTCTTCGGGTTGTTTCCCCTTAGCCTCTAGTGTTAAGCTTAAAATTTCTGGTTGGAGAGATGGCTCAGCGGTTAAGAGCCCTTGCTTGCAAAGCCTGATGACCTGAGTTCAGATCCCCAGTAACCTTGTAAAGCCAGATGCACAGAGTGGCTCATGTGTGTGGAGTTCATTTGTGGTAGTGGCAGATCTTGGCATGCTCATTACTCTCTCTCTTTGCAGATAATAACAGTAGTTTAAAACAAGAAACTTAAAAACTTGTAGAAAAGAAATTTTAGCAGCTTTATTCCCAGTCTTATCGTGGCTAAGTATATGTATATAACTGCATCATTTAAACCATTTTAATGTACACTTCAGTGATATGATTACAGTCACTACTATGTTCTCACTATTGTTTCCCAGACTTTTTCTTCAGAATTCTGTAACTGTTAGCAGTAACTCCTTCCTTCTCTAATCTGCATTCTGGCTATATCAATGATCATATAAGTGGAATCATATAAATGTCCTCAAGCCTTTGGCTTACTTCACTTGCCATAGTGTTCCAGGTTCATCTGCTATATTAGAACAGTATTCAGTCTTAGACTTCTTGAGACTGAATACTATTTCATTGTACATACTTAAAACATTTTGTTGGCCTCTTCATGTAATGAGGAATGTGTAGATTCTTTGCATTTTTTTTTGCCTGGTAATAATACTGCTCTGAGTATTTCTGTATAAGAATCTCTTTGAGGGCTGGAGAGATGGCTCAGCAGTAACTGTGAGGGGCACTGAGACTACCCAAGTTCAAATCTCCAGCATCCACATGAATAGCTGGACAGCTGGAAGTGGCCACATGCACCTGTAAACCCAGTCCTGCAGGGGAGCAAAGACCCAAAATCCTCTGGGATCAGTAAGAGACTCTAGCTCAAAACAGGAACGATTGGAGTGGGACATCAGACAGTCCGCTCTGGCTACCATAGATTAGTGTACCCCACTGCAGGTTCATGCATGGGGTGCCACAGGGCATATGCATGCGCACACACCAACGCATACCACACATACATCACACCCCGTATACTCCCCCCCCCACATATCACATTAACATAAGCAAAAACCAAATCTATTTGAGGGGCTGGGGAAGATTGCTCAGTGGGTCAGAGTGATTGCTCTGCAGGCATGAGGACCTGAGCTTGTTCCTGCACCCTTATAAGAAGCTAGGAGTGGAGTAGCTATGCATGCCAGTAACCCCAGTTCTGAGAGAAGCGGAGATTGGAGGCTCTCTGGGGCTTGTTGGTCATCCAGTCTAACCAAAGACTGGGCTTGCGGTTCCTTGTCTCAAGGACAAGAAATCGAGGACACCCAGGG
This sequence comes from Zapus hudsonius, assembly GCA_004024765.1. Classification (NCBI taxonomy): domain Eukaryota; kingdom Metazoa; phylum Chordata; class Mammalia; order Rodentia; family Dipodidae; genus Zapus; species Zapus hudsonius. The sequence continues at coordinate 21,390 of PVHP010014474.1, read as the reverse complement.
TCCTCCTCTGGCCTCCACACAGTGAGCACAGGTCACACATACCACACATTACAGACATATGTCCCCCTCCCAAAAAAGACCTATTTGATTCTCTGTTTTCAGTTCTTTGAAGCATATGCCTGGGAATAGAATGAATGAGTTACAGAAACAGGAATTACTGCATTGTTTTCCACAATAGCTGAACAATTATACATACATATATATATGTATATATATATATATTTAGAAAATACATCTTATTTTATTTTCAAGCAGAGAGAGGCGGGGAAAAAGCACACAGGTAGTCTGGGCATGCCAGAGCCTCTTGCCACTGCAAATGAACTCTAGATGCATGACCCACTTTGTGCATCTGGGTACTAGGGAATTGAACCTAGGCCGAAGGTTTTACAAGTGTCTTCAGCCACTGGGCCATCTCCGCAGCCCCAATTTTATATTCTTATCAGCAGTGTATGAGAATATGTTTCTCCATATCCTTGTCAACACTTATTTTTTCATCTTTTTGATTGTTGCTGCTTTAATAGGTCTAAAGAGGTATCTCATTGTGCTTTTGATTTCCGTTTCCCTGATGAATAAGGATTTTGCACATCTTTTCATGTCTTTATTGGCCATTTGTGTATCATCTGGGAGGAATTTCTATTCCAGTTCTTTGCCCATTTCTTAATTGGTTTGTCATTTTGTTGTTGAGTTATAGGAATTCTGTATATTGGGATATTAAATTCTGCTAAGTGATTTTACGAGTGTTTTCGCCTGCTTTTAGTTTATCTTTTCTTTATAATGTCCTTTAATGAACAAAAGTTTCTCATTTTGACAAAATCCCACTTTTTTGTTTTTTTGAGATAGGGTCTCACTCTAGCCTAGACTGATCTGGAATTTGCTTTGTAGTCTCAGGGTGGTCTCAAACTCAAGGTGATCCTCCTACCTCTGCCTTCTGAGTGCTGGGATTAAAGGTGTGTGCCACCATGCCCAGAAAAGCCCAGCGTATTTGTTTATTTTGTTGTGCATGCTTTTGGCGATAGCTTAGAAACATATTTGCTACATGGAAAGAGACCAAGGTATGGGATAAACAACTGTTGATAATATTAAACCTTTCATGAGGGAGGAGCCCATGGCCTGCTTCTTTCCACTAGGCCGTTCTACCTTGTAAAATGGTCCTTCACAGTACACCCAGGATTTAGCTTCAGCACATGAGTTTATACAGGACAAACCGTATTCAAATCACAGCATTCAGGGCCTTGTAGTGTATCTTAGACTTAGGAAGAGATTCACTTTATCCTAGGGTGATTATAGAAGTAAGATGAGTTTTATTCTCTCTCTCTCTCTCTGTCTTAGTAAAATTTCATCTTAGTTTTTGGAAGGCCTCTAGGAAAGTATAAAAGTTATGAAAAGTAAGTCCTTGCCTGTAGCTAGTGCTGTGCAGGGAAGAAACTCAAAACTAAAATCGGGTTCCCTAGATTCTGATGTGATGCCCTAATACATTGAGGTCAGATTGATGACCTTTGAGTTCTGCCAAGTTTTCCTAGTCTGTTTGGATCTCCCTCTTTCCTAGTGAGCACTGCAGTTCTCAACATCTCTGTGTACTTATTTGCTCTATCCTGTAAGAGACACAAAATAGTTTCAGGATTTTTACATTAATCCACTGCTGCCCAGTATGAAATAAAACCAGGATTTTCTGTAGTGCTTTCTTTAGTGCTTACAGAATCAACTTCTTGGGGTGAACTTCTGATCTCAGAAATTACTTGAATTTTCTTTTGTGCATTTTATATTGAATTTGATATACAGCTTTGCTTTGTATTGAATTTTTTCAATATTTGCTTTTTATCTCACTTTTGCTTTATGACTATATAAAACACATAACTCAAATCACAAGTATGTAAGTAATCATGCTGAGGTATTCATTTCCATCCCTGCTTCTACCTACTACCCCTATAGATAACTATTTTTATTTTAATTTTTGGCCCATCATATTTCCTCTTTAAAAATAAACAAGTACATATTCCTCCATTGAGCTACGGGCTGGTCTGGAAAACTCTATGCGTCTGGGGTTGATTCTGTACTTCTGATCCTCCTGCCTTTGCCTAGTCTTTGTGTAGTACTTGGTATTGAACCCAGGACCTTGTGCATGCTAGGCAAATACTGTAGCAACTGAGCTATCTAGCCCCAGATAGTGTTTATTTTTTTATCTTTTTGGTGTATGTACGCACATCCAGGTGTGTGACTGTGGGCTTGTGCATACCATGCTGTCAGAGGAAAGATTCAGGTGTTGGTCCTCACCTTTACCTCATTTGAGACAGGTCTCTTGTTTAGCACTTCTTTTCCCGGCTAGCTGGTCCGTGAACTTTAGGAGCTTCTCTTGTTGCTGCCACCGTGTCACCATACATGCGTGTGCCACAGTGACCGGCTTTTGGGGGGGGGGGAGCTTCTGGAGATCCGAGCTCAGGTATCAGGCTTGTGCGGCAAGTGCTTTATCCATTGATCCCTGAGTAGTGCTTCGATGCCACACTGCTTCTTCAGCTGTTGGAGAGTACTTAGGCTGAGTTCATAACTTGGCCACTGTGATGAGTGCAGAAGTGAACAAAGGTGTACAGATAGATACCTTTGTTTCCCAGGAGCACTTCCCTGTGTCTCTATCTCTGTGATGATGCTTTATGTTGGTCTTTAAATTATGGCATAATAGCTGGGTTTGGTGATGCATGCCTTTAATCCCAGCACTTGGGAGGTTTGAGGGCACCCTGAGACTACATAGTGAATTCCAGGTCAGCCTGGGCTAGAGCGAGACCTTGAAAAACAAAACAAAACAAAAAAATTATGGCATAAATGTTAAGTGGTATCTCTCTAGGTTTTTGACATACTGTAATTTTTTTTTGGCTTTTTCTGTTTGCCTTCCTTTGGATTAATCAAACATAACTTTATTCTCATTACCTTGTTCATGATGAGATTATTGTTTTAACTACATTTTACTGTACTTCATATACTTCAGTACTGAATTGCTACAAATTATAGCAAGTTTTTATCTTTTTTCTAGGAAACTTTGTTTATCCTATAGTTCACAGTATGCATTCACTTATTCTTGTGTTGTTATTACTTACGTGCCTTTTCATTTTCTATATATTTATATATGACAATATTGTATTGTTCTATGTGATCAGTTTTTATCTTTATACTACACTTTTTAAAAATACCTTTATTTGAGAGAGAAAGGGAGGGAGAGAAGGAATGAATGAATGCACCAGGACCTCCTGCCATTGCAAATGAACTCCAAATGCATGTGCCACTTTGTGCATCTGGCTTTATGTGGGTACTGGGGAATTGAACCTGGGTCGTTAGGCTTTGCAGGCAAGCATCTTAACCACTGAGCCATCTCTAGCCCCACTCACCACACATTTTGTGTGTATATATGTGAGTGTGCACGTGTGCATTTATGGGTGTGTGGAGGCCAGAGGTCATTATCAGGTGTCCTTATGTCTTTGAGACAGGGTTTCTTGCTGGACCTAGAGTTAACCAGTTCAGCTACACTAAGGTAGCCAGCAAGCCCTAAGCATCCTCCTGCCTCCCTCCCAAGTGCTGGGATTACAGGTGGGCAGCATCACCCACCCAACACATGTATGGGTGCTGCAGCTCCAGCCCTAGTTTAGCTTTGTGAAAGCCATTCTAGCTTCAGAATTTGACAAACCCTCAGAGGGAAACCATCCACACCCTCAAGCCTCTCAGGTCAGATTATGCAGGGTCCTGCCTCTTGTGTGTCTAGTTGAGGTTGTCTGCTCAGGACTCTGCAGAATTTTAAGCTCCTGCTTGGGTCAGAATTCCCAGAGGAAAAAAATGGTTTCATAAGACCATCACTATCCTAGCCTAGCACTTTCTAAATTCTTAGTCCCCTCTGTTGCTTGTAAAGACATGCTGTTCTTAACTCATCTGGCGTTGCTGAGTCCCAGTGAGATTTGAACTTACATAACTGACTGAATTTTACTACAGTCTGACTGACACTATATCTTTAAAAATCTGCTTTTTAAATTAATGCAGAATGATATGTCAGATTGCTTTGGTTACTAGTGTGATTTCCCATTCCTATTTTTCTATTAATTGTATTTACTCTTTAATGAATGGTTTCTTTTGAGTGCTTCACAGCCATATTATTGTCCTAATCTGTGTGACAAGTTTTAATATGCCAGTTTTCTTAGTTTGTATACTAGAAATGCTCAGAAGGAATTTCTGAATGAGTTTACTATATGAATTCAGGAGGGACTCAAGGGCACTGTGTGTGTGTATCTTTGTTGTCTAGTACATGGATTTGGTTCGTGCACCAGCTGCTATGGCTTGTGGGTTTGTGCAGATCTCGGCACCCTTGCAGATGGATCCCCTTGGTGTTCACATTTGTGATGGATCAGTTGGTTGAGCAGCAGCAGGTATGCCTTCTCTGCTCTGGGGCTGCAGTGTTGTAATGAGGTTCTTGAAGGGCTTTCTTTGTTTATTACACTTTCTGTTGACAACCCACTTTTTTTCCAAATACCCTTTCCATTGAATCCCTTCTCTCTAGTCTCTCTTCTATTTTGATGTCATCATTGCTTCTCTTCCCATTTTGCAGGTTTTATATAGGTCACCCCAGTGGTCACCACTATCTGAAAAGAGAAGTTTATTTAGCCAAAAGCAAGAGTAGCATTAATACATGGGCATAAACACAAGTGTTTAGAGGGCATTTTGGTGAGCAAAATATCTGCATTTAGTTAGACAACAGCAATAGTTTCTCCCCTTAGGGCTTATGACCTCCTCAGCTTTTCATTAGGTTTTCTGTTTGAATTCCCTCCTGTGGAGCAAGCCTCAAACCCCCATAACAGATATGCCACCATCCTACCAGTTGGTGCATTTGCCCTGGCTGGCCAGCTGTAAAGCTTTCAGGGTCCACGCTGGTTAGTACTGTTGATGGCTTTTCTCCTCCCGAAGGCTGCGGATCTCTTTCTAGCATCTTGACAGCTGGTCAGCAGGGAGGAGGATTCCAACTCAGCTTCTGCTTGATTTCTTGGTGACCTGCAAAAAGGGCTTCTTGCTAGGAGCAGAGCAGAGCAGGGTTCTAGAAGGTATAGAATGGACAGGAAATAATAGTCAAACACTGGGCATGCAAACTGCTCTGCCAGCACTCAGATTCAGACATACAGCTCAGTCTCCACTTAGCACTTCCTCAGGCCGCAGAGCCCTGAGAACAGCTGTTCTTAGGTTTTTGGCGTGGCCATGTGTTGACAAAGCCAACTGGATCTTGACCTAGGCCTGTACTCATCTGAATGTTTTATTGCAAATGTTACAGTTACAGAGGGTCTGTAATCTGTGTATGTTGTGTATTTTACCAAAATACCAAGTCTCTCTCCTTTCTCTCTCTTTCTCTCTCCCTCTCTCTTCCTCTCTCTGTCCTCCTCTCCTTCCCTCCCACCCCCTCCCTCTCTCCCTCCCTCCTTCCCTCCCTCCCTTTCTCTCTCCTTCCCTCTCCCTCTCTCCTTCTCTCCCTCCCCCCCTGCCCCCATGTAGCCCAGGCTGGTTTCAAACTTGCTATGCATTTGAGGATTACCTTGAAACTTCAGATCTTCCAGTGCTGAGATTATGGGTGTGTGCCACCATACTGGGCTTCTGTGGTACTTGGATTGAGCCTGGCATTTCCTGCATGCCAGGCAGTCATTCTTCTAATCAAGCTTCATCCCTGACCAGAAAAATCTATCAAGTTTTCAACTTGACTAACATCTGCTTAGCGCCTTTAGCTGTTTGATCATAGATCTGAACTATTTTAAAAGGATTATTACACATGTCCTCTGTGTCAGAGAATGCACTTAGAATTTCCTGGACCCCTAATTTATATAATCTTATAACATGTCAGTATCTTCATTGTTAGAAATACACTGAATGTAAATGTTAAGCCTCAAAAGTTTCCAGTTGGAGAAGCCATGGGTGGTGAACACTAGGTACTGAAAAGAGCTGCAGTTTGTAGGGACCGGACAAGGGAATGAGGTACACAGCAGACGCAGTCCAGTGTGTGCACACAGAGTGGCCAGAACGCCTGCCAGGGTGGGTCAGGAAAACAGACTAGAACACTCTGATTTTATCCAAGTGAATGTTTTAAATAACATTAAAGAAGTGGCTCCATATAATTGGGCTTGTTTCACTTTTCAGTATCTTTTAGGTAAAAATCTGTTTAAAATTGTAACTTTAGTACAGTAGCACTTAGTTCATGCATTTTATTCCACTGCTTACTGTTAGAAATCTCTAGTCCTTTCCTTTTTGTACAGTTTCTCTAAAAGATTTGTAATTAAAAAATTCTTTTTGGGAAAAAGGACTTGCTATATTCAGTTGAGGCTCTTCTGGACCTGCGATCAGTCTCCCAAGGGATGAGATTATAGGCATGCCACCATGCCTTCAAGAGATGTAATTTTTTGCCGATTTTGTTGGAAGGACAGAGGTCGACATTGGGCATCTTGTTTCATTGCTCTCCACCTTTTTTAAAAAGTCACTTTAAAAACCTCCAGTCACTTTTTTATTTTTATTTTTATTTAATTTTTCTTGACGTTTATTTAGGTTGAGTATGTGTTGTCTGCATGTATGTGTGCACCTACTTGCATGTCTCCTGTGCATGCCAGAGGTGGTGTGTATATTTTCTTAAGGAGTCTCTCCCTCAACCTGGAGCTGCTGAAGTATTGGGGATGTCTAGTCAGTGAACCCCATGGATTCTCCCATCTCCACCCCTCTGCAGGACTGGGGTTACCCAAGTGTGTGCCCAACTCCAGCTTTTTACATAGGTGCTTTGGGTAGCTTTGGGCCCCCCTCAGGCCCTCATGCTTACTTGCTGAGCCATTTCAGCCCTCCACCTTATTTTGAGAGTGGATCTCTCACAAAACCCAAAGCTTGGGCTGGAGAGATGGCTCAGCGGTTAAGGCACTTGCCTCCAGTGCCTAAGGCCCCGGGTTCAATTCCCCAGGACCCACATATGCCAGACCCACAAAGTGGTGGCTCTGGTGCGCTTTCTCTCTCCCTCAATCTCTGTATCTCTGCTTGAAAAATGAATAAATAAAATATTAAAAAAAACCCAAAGCTCACTGATTTAGTAAGATTAGCTAGCCAGTAAGCCCCAGGGATCTCTTGTCTTCACCTCCCCAGCTCTGGGATTACAGAGTGTGCCACCATGCCTAGCATTTTTCGTGGGTGCTGGGGAACTGAACTCATGTCCTTATGCTTGTGTGGCAGGCACTTTGCCCACCGAGCCATTTCCATTTTGACTTAGCATCTCTTCAGTGACATGGGAATATCAGTCTTGGTCCAGGAAGAGCATACTGAATGAATTTAGCCCTGAAGAGCATGTTTCCCACACTGCTCTTTGATACATTACCCTGTCCCAGAAGAGTCTGAGATTGCAGAGCAGTGAGAGAAGTTTTAGAGGCAAGGTGAAGCACTCTGGAGTGAGGTATCAAAAATCAGAAATGCTCTGTGTTTTGTTTCAGGCCTTCTATGTCAGTTCAGCTTTGACATGGCACTGTTTTTAACTTGCAGATTGCTCAGGTTGATGCCCCCTTGTGGTCTGTTACCAAAATAAATTGCATCAATACAAATAAGCACTGGAAAAAAACCTGACTGCATTTTAAATCATTCATTCCTTTATAAGGTCAGCCTGAGGAGACCTTACTTCGAAAAACAAAACAAACAAAAAGCAAGTTCTGAGGGAAAGAGCAAAGGTTAATTACTATTTCTCTTTTCCACCTAGTTTATCAGATGTCATCTTGAGCTCCCTTGCCTTTTGCCTTTTTATTTTTATTGTATTTTATTTTGACTCTTTGTAACAAAATGTGATACCTGGACATTGATGCACAGAAAATAGGTTGTTGGGTAGTTTGCCATGGTTCTCTTAGGCCCCTCACCCTGTTAGTTGTTACTAGTATCTTCAGAATGTGATGAGAATCCCTAGGCTCCTGCCCCACTCAAGTATGGCTTGGGTAATTTGTTGTCTGTACTTAGTCTTTAATTTAAAATGGCCAGGGATGGAGTGAGTGAGACAAGGAAAGCAGTATGGACCCACTAGTAAGCAGTTGAATTTCTACACATTTGCTTTTACTGATGCTGTCAGAAAGGTCTTGCTCCTGTGCAAGTGTTGTTTTGAGGATTAGCAGCAGTTAGTGTCTTAAGAAGGGAAGACTGCAGTCAGGTGCTTTGCCCCACACTTTTATCCCAGCCCTTGGAGGCAGAGGTAGGATTGCTGTGAGTTTGAGGCCCACCTGGCCTACAGAGTGAATTCCAGGTCAGCCTGGGCTACAATGCGACCTTATCTAGAAAACAAAACAACAACAAAATCAAACGAGGAAAGATTACAGATGCCAGCACCTTTTCTCCTTTCCTAGTCCAGTACAAGGGAGTGTGGACTGTGGGATGAGATAGATGTGGATTTAAGACCAACAGGTTACCCTGTCTGCGAAGAAAGAGGTTAACCTGACGCATTGAAACGTTTGCAACTGGATTGTTGTCATGAAAGCTTGGTACATATTACTGTTAGAAATCTTGCTATATACTTCTGTTACAAACTTAGGTGTATCCTCAGTGTGCCATATGTTTTTGTGGCCGTTGGGTTGTTAATGTTAGTCTATATCTACAAAGTGGTGGGTCAGGTCATAGTCCCTTTCCTTTACTGTGGGCTCATTGCTGTTATTACTACCTGAGTACATAGTTTACTTAAAAATCCTTGACTATAAGTATAGTCATTATACTAAGGAATTTCCTAGATCAACTATTGTAATAGTACAAGCCTAGCAACCAGTTATTTTTATAAAAATGTTACAGTAAAATTTTTGATGTAATATTTGCAAATTTGGACAGTTATGTTTAAAAGCAAAACAAAGACCCCCCCAAAACAAACAAACAAACAAACAAACAAAAAGCCAGGTGTGTTGGTGCACGCCTTTAATCCCAGCACTTGGGAGGCAGAGGTAGGTGGATTGCCATGAGTTCGAGGCTACCCTGAGACTACATAGTGAGTTCCAGGTCAGTCTGAACTAGAGTGAGACCCTACCTTGAAAAACCAAAAAAAAAAAAAAAAAAAAAATTTAAAAAACCCAACAAAAAACAAAGCAAGTATGGCTTCTTCAATGCCATCTTTTGTGGAAGTTAACAGTGAATACGTGTGTATATGTGTGTGTGTGTTTGTTTACTTATTTATTTATATTTTGGTTTTTTAAGGTAGGGTCTTGTTCTAGCCCAGGCTGATCTGGAGCTCACTATGTTTTAGTGTTAGGGTGTCCTCCAACTCAAGGCAATCCTCCTGAATGCTGGGATTAAAGGTGTGTGCCACCACACCCAGCTCTTTTTGTTTTTCTGCTTTATTTTTGCAAGCATTTTTTTTATTGGTGTGTGTGTGTGTGTGTGTGTGTGTGTGTGTGTGTGTGTGTGTTTGGGTGCTTGGGTGTGTTGCTGCTGCAGCAGATGCACATCAGACACTTGTGCCAGCGTTTACATACGATTTAGAGATAGATGGCTTGGCCAGTGAACTCAGGCAGCAGGTTTTGCAAACGAGAAGTGCCTTTAACCACTGAGCCATCTTCTCAGCCCCTGCTTCATTTTGAAGAACTGCTTGCAGAAGTAGGCCTACTATTTTAGGGTCACTTCTTTTAATATTTAAAGAAATTAATGAGTCCCTTGTCAGAAGAAATAAAGTCATTTGGGGGTAACCTCACAGAAAAGTCATAACCCAAGTCTATTTTGCTCTAAATCATATGATTTTCTCCCGTTTTAGATTTTCCTTGGCAGTTAATACCTCACAATATATATATATACAGCTGCTTAGGTGGTCTACCATATATCATATAAACACTGTAACGTGAGACGTGCCACCAGAAGTTTACTGCATGCATTCTCAGATCTGTCTCCTTCACCTTGCCACTTGGATTTCCAGAGTTCTGTTTCTACATTTGTCCACTGTCTGCTTTCCTAATGATGGATGGACCCCACATGTGAAGCATTATTTTGGTAGTGAGACTCTCTTAGAACTTCATGAAGTGGGGTTTATTGCTGGTCTGTGTTTGAATATCTGCTTAGGGAGACTTAAGGAGTGGGGGCAGTGTGGCTAGAACCAAGTAGAGAGGACTGAGGGTGGGGTGTTGATGGCAAGAAAACATGCCATCCTAACCAGTGACTTGTTTTTAAGCAGAAAAAGCAAATGTGCCAAATTTACATATTTACTAATTAAAAAGGCTTCCTGGAAACATTAAGTAGACTATCTTCCATAACCTTTACCACCTTTACTAATGGATATAGCCTAGAAAATCTCATCGAAGGTCCTTTAAATAATGTAAATGATTATGAATATGTAACTAGTTAATATGCAGCTACGAAGGGATTATCATGTAGAGGTTAATGAGCATCCTGCTCCTCGCGTGGCAGGGCCTTTCTTTCTGTGCTTGTGGCTCACTTCATGCTTGGAGACACATGCGCTGGAATTGGAAAATGTCCTCACTGGTTTTGGGCCTCATCTTTTAATGGGGTTGTTAAATAAGAACTTCATAAAAAGGATTTCATGAAGATTTTTTTTCTTTTTCAATTTACATTTAATTCTGTTTGTCTATTTCATAATTATTGCCAAGTCAGAAACAGTGAAGTGGATTGATGCAGCTTTAGCCTGGCTCTTCCAGATGTAAAGTCGGTCCTCTATTATGTATTGCCACTGTTATTAAGTGTTGCTTGGTGATTGATACTTATTGCAGATCTTCATTCTGAAGCAGACTTTCTATGCTGAGTTAATGTGTAGTATGGTTTGGTATCTGATTACAGCATGTATTTTGGTTCAGGATTGCTGCCTTAGTATTCAAATGTCCCAAAGGAGGACATTTATTTCAGGAATTAAATGTTATAATAATAGAATTTAGTGACAGGTCTAAAAAATACTTTTGATTTTGGAGTGAAATGTGGAGCATGTGCTAGAGCTGAGACTGGTACTGAGAGCCAGGGCCTGTGACCAGGCCACACTGCTGGCTCCCCATGTGGCCGCTGCAGTTTGGCTCTGCCCCTTAACTTTTCTGCCTCTAAGATGGTGCTCTGCTCTTCTAGATTAATACTTAAAATTTATTACTGGTTGATATAAAAATAGGAGATTAGCAATCTGTGAAAATGGTATTTTAAAATTTCTACTCAATCGTTATTTTTAAATTTTGGTTTTCTGTGCCAGTGAGTGCTTTGTTTTCTGAGCATTTTGAGAATCTACTGAAATATATTAAAGGAAAACAAATAACTTGTGCCTAATTTTATTCTTTTAGTATTATAAGTAAAGTTTAAACGTCTATGAAATGCTTAAGATTTTGTCATAATGCACTAGGGGGAAAATGAGCTGTTCAGAGTACTTCAGTATCCTAGGTATTTCTTCCTAAAAATGTAATAGAAGAAAAAAAAATTGAGTTACTTTTTAGTACATCAGAATAAAAATCAGAGGTGGAAACATTCAGAGATATGCTGACAAAATAAAATATTTTCACTACTGTCATTTTTTAAAACTGATGAAATGTAGATGTTACATTGCTTTTTGTTATTTATAACAATTGTGTATTCTACAAAATATGTAACATTGAAAATGGTCTTTAGATTGTATAAAATGCTGGTTATCTTATATCATGTGTCACCTAATAGTCATGAAGCGGGTTTTGTACCACTGTATGAACTGGAAAGCTGTAATTTGTTCTGCAGTTATCAGCTTGCATAAGAGGACTGTGATAAAGTGTGTTTCTTAAAAACTAACACCCCATTTCTGTGCCTCTGACAAGTAAAAATGTATACTGTGATGCTGTTAAATCCATAAAGCCCCTGTGCTAGTTTTCTGATGTACTGATTTTGTAGGTCTCTGCCTTGCCTTGTTTTTTCATGAGTAGTTGTCTGTTTTCATGACAGGTGGTCACTAACTGCCAGGAGAAAATCCAGCACTGGTGAGTGAAAACGATTCTATTACATTTCTGAAATGAGGATGGGGTTACCTACTTGTATTTTAAAAAAAGTGTGTACTGGTGGAGTGTGTGTGTGTGTGTGTGTGTGTGTGTGTGAGAGAGAGAGAGAGAGAGAGAGAGAGAGAGAGAGCTGCACAATAATTCAGTTCTTCTAGCACTCTCCATTTTGAATGCTTTTGATATTAATTTATAATTGTCTTTTACCCTTCTCCGAATTACATGTTCCTCAGTTTACTTATGTCTTATCGCTATTCATATTTATCCCAATTTCCTTTTTAAAAATGTAAAATAATACTAATATCACTTTGAAGTAGAGATATAGACATTTAAAAACCTAAGCGTTTTTGGAATATTTTTCATGTTTGTAGTAGAAACTAATTGGAGTCAGTTGATTTTAAAATGATAGAAATATGGTAAAGATACATTTTCCCAAAGTTTGAAAACTAATGTTCTATGTTTTAGAGCTTGCTTTATGGACTGTACTAATTTTTAGAGAAGGAAGGCCCATTTTAATGTGCTAATCTATAGTCAGTAGGACAGTACTTGGTAAGTACACAGTATTCCAGTGCTTCTGAGGAAAAGGCTCAGTTTCAGTGGTGGATCAGATCTTAGGAGTTGTCATGTGGAATAGCTTTTGATCTTTCAGATATCAGGTCACAGTGTATCCATGCTGTGTTCACGAAGATTTCCCTGAGAGAACAACAGGAGCTGTCTCCAGTGTCTGCAGGGTTATTGCAGAATCACAGAGCTGCCCCTTTAGTGGTGTGATTAAACCTTTGGTTATACACCATCAAGCATATAATATTTTAAATTTATTTTAAGAGGCTTTTTTACATGCCTGAGAGATCTGCAAGGAAATAATTTATAGTTAGTGTATATCAAATGTTTTTTGGTTTAAATGAACATAGGCTGCAAGCAGTGGATAAGGGTAAAAATCAGTGCAATCTGTACACCTCCTCTTAGTAAATTTTGACCATGGGCTGGCAGAAAATAACCTAAAACTAAATAATACCCACTTCACAAATAAAAACTCAGGACTTCATTAATTTTCTATAAATGTATGTTGTCATTGCATCCACTGGTGGAAGTCTGTCAGCATCCCCACACTTGCTTTTCATTACACATTCAGTTCAGTTACAATGTGAAATACAAGTCCTACTGCAAATTTGGCCAAAGTGACTCACTTTATAAGTAATTTCAGGGAGGTTTTACTATTGTGGACTTGTGACTCTTGGTTTGGGAAGGCCTCTAGGAAACTGGAAGAGCTGTGTTCACTCAGAACAGATACTAGTTTACATACACAAAGGTACGAATAGCAGCTTAAATCTAGTTGGCTTGGTGACATCTTTTGCCTGTTAGTTCTTGAGAACAATGGGGTGCTTTTATCTTCCTAGCCACACAGTCCTTTCTACTGTGTTGGGAACAGAAAAGGCACTTAAAAATGTTTGAATATGTGGAGGTGAGATCGGTAGTTTTATCTATAATTTTAGTTTTCAAATAGTATAGTGGTGTACAAGTGCAATGTCAAGCAGAAATGTGACAATGTCAGAGCAGGCGTAGAGACCCTGAGTTTCATTGTGCCATTTGCTTAAGCCCTCAGAATGAAGGAGGTTGGCCTGTTTGTTTATACATATCTTAAAGTAGATTACATGTTAAAAATAAAATCTTTTTTTCCCCTTTAAATTTGCTCTTTTCTCAGGAAACAGTTTTGTTAGCTCTTTATAAAAAAGATTTATTTGTAAGGGGGGTATGAAATGGGCACACCAGGGTCTCTCTCTGGCCACTGTGAATGAACTCCAGATGTATGTGCCACTTTGTGCATCTTGCTTTATGTGGACACTGGGGAATCAAGCCAGGGCTATCAGGCTTTGCAAGCAAGAACCTTTATTTTTTTTTTTTTAAATATTTTATTTATTCATTTTCAAGCACAGAGAAAGAGAGAGAGAGGGACGGAGGGAGGGAGAGAGAATAAACCAGGGCCACCACCTTGTGGGTCTGGCTTATGTGGGTCCTGGGGAATTGAACCGGGGGCCTTAGGCACTGGAGGCAAGTGCCTTAACCGCAGAGCCATCTCTCCAGCCCAAGCAAGAACCTTTAACCACTGAGCAATTTCTCCAAGCCTTCTGTTTGTTTTTTAAAGTGAATCAGCAAACGTTATGATATTGCTAGAATCTAAGTGGCTAGTGAACTTGTTCATTTATTGTGTTCAAAAACTGAATCAAAAGTGTCCTTTTCTTTTGAAAGTCTGTAACTTCTGTTTGGGGAGCATTGTGGAATCCTTTGCTATTTTCACATTCTGTTAAATGTTCAATAGTATGTTCCTTCTATTTGGAATGGAAAGACGCAGTAATGGAGGGACTCATAGTCAGATACTAAACAGAAATCCAAATTATTTTGTGCTATTTACAGTGGTATTTAGCAAACACAGGAGCTGAGAGGCTGGAGCCATCTTTAAGCATGTCTCACATTTTTATAAGTAGTGAAAGCTGCGGCTAATCTCTGGCATTGGCGTTAGCATTCTGGGTGTCTGTGCTTCTGTCTTTGATAGGTGTGCACTCAGATGTAAAATGTGTGTGTGTGTGTGTGTGTGTGTGTGTGTGTGTGTGTGTGTGTGTGTGTTTAACAGTGATGTTCGTTTGTGCACTTCCAAAGGATTCTTACATTTAGGGACAAACTGTATAATCTGTGTTCCAAAAATAATCTGGATTGTATTTTTTAAAAAGTTAAAAGTAGTTTGAGGAGAATGCTGGCTGCACACGCATGAGGGCACACAGAGCCTGGGTGGTGCGTGGGCCAGAATCCAGAGGACTAAATGGTCAGCACTAGGTGAGGTGGAGAGCAGCTGAAGAAGTACCCAGGGCTGACTTTGGGCCTCGGCAGCATGTGAATACATGTGCAGGCATGTGCAGCCACGAATATGTATATACATACCAATGTAGACTAGGAAATAAATGTATTTGTAGAAAGGTTGGAGTGAAAATGGGCTAGGGTCATTTTAAAACCTGCCTAGAAAGTTAATTTAAATTCTAGAACTGTGGTGAACTAAGAAATTGATAGTATTTGTTCAGTTAATAACAGATTAAAAAGGAAATATTTGAACCTAGTAGATGTGAGTTTGTGCAGCATTCTCTTAGAGTTAATAGTGGGCTTCAATTTTGTGAAGATGTAAACGTTTTTTTTTCCCCCCTTGAATGTACCTTTTTTCCCCCCCCATTAAATACAAGCATGAGGTCACAGCCTACTGTTTGGTCCATTGGCAGTTGATTTTTCTTTTGGGGGTGTAGTTACAACTTTATCTCTTATAAAGTTCTTCCTCAAAGAGCATGGTGTTTGGAGTCGCAGACCTACATTTGAATCCTGTCATTTCCAAACTTTGGGGGCTGCTGTACTGAGAACCTCCACTTTTCTTTTTGTAAAAGGTGGTGCCACCTGATTTCCCAAATTTGTAGCATCCAGTGAGGTGTCTAGAACCCCCAGCCTGTCTCTCAAGAATTAAGAGTTGGTCATATATCTTTCTGAGATTTTTAGTTGTCACCTGAAAAAAAAAAAAGCTCAGTGTTTTGTAAATATTAGTGAATATTTTTTATTTTGTAATTATGTCTTTATATTCTGTTTTTGGTATTGGTTTATTTTTTATTTTTTTGAAGCAAAACCTTACACACTATATCCCAAGATAGTCCAGGCTGGCTTTGTGCTTGTGACAATCTCCTTATTCCTTACTTTAGTTTCTCAAAGTGCTGAGATTACAGACCTGTGCAACTCTGCTTTTACCAGGACGGAAGTTGGCTTCCTAAACCTATTTCTATAGTTTTGCATAAGTATTTTATTTTTTAACATATTATATTTATTTGCAAGCAGACAGACACACACACAAAGATAGTATGTATGGGCGCACCAGAGCCTTTAGCTGCTGCAAACAAACTCCAGATGCATGCGCCATTTTGTGCATCTGGCTTTAGGTGAGTACTAGAGAATCGAACCCTGCTTGTTAGGCTTTGTAGGCAGCGCTTTAACCGATGAGCCATCTCTCTAGTCCATGCATTAGTATTTTAAAATAACTTTTTGTTATGAAGAATTTCGAATGAAATGTGACAAGAATAGCCAACTCATCATGTAGCTTCAGTAATTGTCAACTTGTGGTTTTATTTGAACTATTTCTTTTTAATACCCAGTTGCCTGCCTGCAGTTATTCTGGAATGACTAAGCCTTCCATAGTGGCTCAGGCCTATAATGCCAGGACTTGGGAGGTGAAGGCAGGGGGATCATACATTCGAAGCCAGTCTGGACTCTGTAGTGAGATCTGTCTCAAAGAAAATCTCCATTCCATTCCATCTGGAAATGCTTTAGTGTATCTTTGCGATTTAAAAGTAAGAAATGACCATCAGGGCTGGGGAGTTGGCTCAGTGAATGAAGCACGTGCTGCGCAAGTGTGATTTCTAGAGCTCAGATCTCCAGAACCCACAGAAAGCTGGGCACTGTGCGGACACTTACAGTCACAGAGCCTCTATGGCAAGAAGGGAGGCAGAGATGGAGAATCTGGAAGGCTCACAGGTCAGCTGACCTGGCCAACATAGTGGTGAAACCTGAAAGATTGCGCCTCAGACAAGGTGGGAGGTAAGGACTGACATCCAGAGTTAACCTCTGACCTCCACATGTGCCTACACTTATACGTATGTGCACACAAACATAGATCATGTACATACATACCAAAAAAAAAAAAAAAGACTTGATTTGCTTTTTAAGATTTAAGTAAAGATTATAATTTACTGTTTTTGTTAACTCATGACCAAATTGGTTTGGATTTTTCCAGTTTTCTTTTATATTTATTTTTATTTACAAAAAATTTGCGGGGGGTGTTTCAAGGTAGGGTCTCACTCTAGCACAGGCTGACCTGGGATTTACTATGTAGTCTTAGGGTGACCATGAACTCATGGTGATCCTCCTACTTCTGCCTCTGGAGTGCTGGGATTAAAGGCGTGCTATTTTTTAAATCAGTTGAGTTCAATATAATTCTGAAGATTTTTAAATATTTGATGGTTTAATACCTAGTATTACCCTTCCATTGTTGAAACCTTTTGATCAAAACTAACCTGGAGGAATCTGTAGAAGGCTGCTGTTGAAAATACAGGTCGTCTCTCCTCAGTTTGTCCTAAGAGCAGTAGCCATATTACCATGCTAAGCAAAGGCACAACATTCACTTTTCCCTACAATACACTTAGAAGTACAGGGAGAAGGCTCAGTGGTTAAAAGTGCTTACAGCCTGTCAGCACTGGGGTTCCGTTCCCCAGCCATCCATGTAAAGAGCAGGAGACCTTGGTGTACTTTCTGCAACGTGCCCATACTCACATGCACACCAATAGATAGATGACAAAGGAGGTGTAAGAAGTCTACATTGTTGACCAGAAGCTACAGTGATACTTACATAGAAGCTGGTCCAAATACATAAGCTTCAGTTATAAACTTTAAGTCTTTTACTTTATAGCAGGAACATATACCAGTTATAGAAAATTAGGAAAATAAAAAGGACATAAAAGCACCAGCAAATTTATCATGTACAGTTAACTGAACCTAGGAAATTTGTGGTAATTCTTTCAGAGCTGGACGTAATTTTAAAACCTTTTTTTTTTGCTTTGAATTCATGCTGTATTCTTAAGGTAAGATATTACTTATGAGTGAAGAAACAGAATAACTGATGTCCACATGGTGGTTGTAGAGAGCACATTGTCCTCCCAGCTTCACCATGCATCTCTTGACACCACTGGGGAGGAAGCTAGTGGAATGGGAGCTGCACTTGTCTCCCTCACTAATTTTATTAAATTGACTTTGAAAAATTCTGTGCTTTTATATTTAGGTTACCCTTTATCTGAGGTGCTTTCTAATATTTTTGATGGTGCATAACATATAAGGAGCATGTGTTACTTCATTATTAGGTTTTGAGACCTAAATTCTTAATGTGTAATAGAATAACTTTTTATAAAAGGAACATGTCTCCATTTTTGCCTGACCTTTTTTGGGTCAGATTTTAGTTATGTACTTAAGCAAAGCTACTGAGCATTTTGCTATGTCCACTTAGGACAAGAGATACTTAGGACAAGAGATTTAATGACATTGATTTCATATAAATCCACTTAAATTACAAATGAGGAATGTTCCTTTCCCCACCAAATTGAAGAAAACTGTCTAGGTCCTTTTTTTGCATGAGTGTTCTTATTTGACATGCATGTGGACAACTTCCTTAGATTGTTTGTTCTAAGAATAGGACACTGAGAAAAGTTTCCATTACCTGCTTCCATGTTGAGTGGACATCTCTGCCTGTATCCATGCCTGAACTTAAGATTCCTCTATTTTCTTACTAGGGACTCTTGAAGCCAATGGCTCTTAGATCAAAATTCAGTGCAAATTTATAAAGACATACTGTATTTGAGCGATGATTATGGTTGTGCGTTGGAGGAGGTACTCATAAACCCCTGGAATTCAACGCCGTGTATTGATGCTTCCTGGGAAGTTTTAGAGTGGCTAAAAATAACTTCTAAAGGTCATATTGTGACTTAACATCTGTCTCAGAATCTTTGGGGTTTATCATTTCTTCAAAAATTATTAGTCTTAGATTATAACCCATATATTAATACTAATATAAAGCCCCTTTCTTGTAAGCATCTCATGGTGTTTTCTGTTGGGTTTTTTTGTTTGTTTAGCATGTTTGGTAAAGGGCAAGAATGATAGGAGACTTTCTCTATGGAAAATAAAAGATTTAATGTTTTCTACTAATTCTGCGTTCCTTATACTTAAGTGAAATTACAATTTTTAAAACATTTTTATTTGCTTAAGTTATTTTGCAAGATGGGGGCAGAGAATATGTGAATGAGAATGTAAATGGGCACATAAGGGCCTCTAGCTGCTGAAAAGGAACTCCAGATGTATGTGCCACTTTGTGCATCTGACTTTACTTGGGTAGTGAGGAATCAAACCTTGGTTGTTAGGCTTTGCAGGCAAGTTCCTTAACTGCTGGGCCATCTTTCCAGGCCCAAGATCTTACAGTTTTAACCAGTTATTTATCTCCTCTTTGTATTATTTAGAGGTTGTGATTAGAAGCTTTATCTCTGCAACAAGTGATATAGGACTTTTGTTTTTCTTTACAATGTTTTCTCCCCACCCCCAAGAGTGAATATGTGGAGTCCTTTTTGTATTCTATTGAGAAAGTCTCCCATACAGAAAAGTTGAAGGATGTGTACATGAACCTTGATTATGTACCATCCATGCCTCACCGCTAATCTGCTTTGTTTTGAATCATTTGAGAGTAGGTTTTGTACATCAGTACACTTTACCTTTAAGTTCTCACGTGCACATTTCACCTAGCTGGCTCTGTCAGACCTATTATAATTTTACAGAAAAAATATATTTTCCATAGGATCTGTCCTGATCTTAATCCTTTATGGGTAAGACTATTGATAGATATGTCATGTACCTTTAGCACGGCTGCTTTTTAAAACAAAAGATGCTTTTCAGAGGATGTTGATGTGGTCAGCAAGATAAAAAAAATTTACATGCCTTTCATTTGTACTTTATTTTCCATAAAAAATGTTGCATGAGGCAGCCTGTATGAATTAAGTCTCTTTGAGTTAAAATTTGAGATTAAGACTTGAAAATTGGCTAAGAATAATGGCACAGGCCTGTCATCTTAGGAGGCTGAGGCAGGAGGATGGCAAATTCAGGGCCAGCCTATGCAACTTAGTAGGTCCCTGTCTCAAAGTATAAAGTGAAAAGAGGGTTAGGGATGTAGGTCAATGGTAAGAGTGCATTACCCTAATTCAACCCCTGGGTACCAGGAGGGAAGATGATGTGTAAGGATGAAATATGGTGAAGATAAACAAACAGGTTTGTATGCATAGGCCTGGGAGGCTTTCCTGACCATACCTGGGGCTTGTTTCCCATTTGAAAAAACCAGTATTTTATTTTTATATTTTTATTTTTTGCAAGCAGGGTGGTGGTGGTGGGAATGAATGAATGACTGAGTCTACCAAGGCTACTTGCCACTGTAAACAAACTCCACATACATATACTACTTTGTGCATCTGGCTTTATGTGGTACTGGGGAATCAAACCCAGGCTATCAGGTTTTGCAAACAAGCACCTTTAACTGCTGAACCATCTCTCCAGCCCCAAACTGTATTTTAAAGCAATAATTTTACTGCTATATTTTAATATGACCTCAGTATCTAAAAATTATGCTTCCAAGTCATAAAGTAGACACAAATATGTTCATATTTTGGTGCAAATAAAGATTCCCCTGCTCACCTCTAACTATTTTCTTTTTTTTTTGTTTGTTTGTTTGTTTTTCGAGGTAGGGTCTCGCTCTAGTCCAGGCTGACCTGGAATTCACTATGTAGTCTCAGGGTGGCCTTGAACTCAAGGCAATCCTCCTACCTCTGACTCCTGAGTTAGATTAAAGGTGTGCACCACCATGCCCGGCTAGTTTTTTTTTTTTTTTTTGGTTCACCTTCTCTATTAACATCAGGTCTTAAAATAACTTGTGTCTCCTACTGCATTAGGAGTGTGATCTTTAACGGGACCATTGTGACCTGTATAGTAGATGGGCTGTTTGGAGATTACATTTTGATTAAGCACTCGGTCCTGGACATTTTGACCAAGTGTGGTCCTCAGAGAATGGTCCTTAATCTGTGATTTCCTTTAGAGACCCTGCTGGCTTCCCTTCTAAAAGGATTTCTGCATAGTTGCATTTTAAATTCTTTCCTGTTTTCAGAAATAGAAACTCTATTCAAACTGTTGTTCAGTATGTCCACATTTTTGTTGTAGAGAGACTTATTAATGAGAAGCTTAAACAGAGTGTGTTCACCTTGAAATACGGGCCTTGATTGCTGGCACAGGCCTCTAGTTGACCCCTCTGTTCTCGAAGTGTACAAGAGGTGTGTTTGTTTAGGAAGAGGAGTCTAAGTGTAACTTCAGTTTATGACAAGGCATGCTGGAGGCTGACTTGAATCAGAAGCACTCAGATAGCTGCTGGGTAGTCCTTGAACATTTGTAAAAGCTCAAACCTGACACACAGAAACTTGGTACTCCATAGATTTTATATCTGTTTATTAGCACTGTACCAGGGCTGTCCTTTCTAGACATCATCTCAGTTACTGCTCATGCTAATGCTGTCACCAAACTCCTAAATGGTGATGTTCAGCTGTGCTTCTGGAAAGTCAGGATAAGTTAACATGGGTGCCCTAAATCAGCTCACATGCTGCTGGGATGAATCTCTAAACCAAGCAGTTATAGGAGGAAAGGATTAATTGAAGCTACAGATCCAGGGGAAGTTCCTTAACAGCAGTGAAAGAGGCTGGCCCCTTTCACAGGTCCAAACAGAGAAAAACCCATCACCAGCACCACATACAACACAAGCAAAACAGGGAGCGAAGGGAGAAATTTTCTCCCCCTTTATATAGCT
>PVHP010014473.1:0-39133 GCA_004024765.1 Zapus hudsonius | reverse complement strand
GAGCAGGACTGGCTCTGCTGACCAGGGGGAGAAGGTACTTGCTGTCTTCTTGGTTACCTCTAGGATATGGGCACTCTTAGTTCCACAGGGATGATAGTCACCAGAAACTTTATGTCTTATAGACACACACAGATTGGCAAGCAAGTTAAAGAGCTGATTCGATTTCCATAGTTACCTTTTGGGGTCTTGAACACTAGGCTAAGAGCTCATTCTCATGGAATTATACTTTTATAGTGTGTGTGTGTGTGTGTGTGTGTGTGTGTGTGTGTGTGTGTGTGTGTAGACCAGAGGTCGACCTCAGGTGTCTCCCCTCTGTCATTCTCCAGATTATTTACTGAAACAAGGTCTCCTTCTGACCACCAATTTGGCTACCCTCTTTAGCCAGTTTGCCTCTGGATTTCTCTTGTCTCTGTCCCTATAACACTGGGATTAGAGTCATGTACCACCACCTCCAGCATTTCCATGAACTTGGTAGATCTGTATTAGTTACTCTCTCATTGCTGTCACCAAACAAATGACCTGAAGGGTTTATTTTGTCTTACAGCGACAGCCCATCATGGAGAGGATGTCATGAGGACAGAGGCAGGAAGCAGAGCCCCTGGGTCCCATGGTGTGCAAAATGGAAGGGAGTGAGGACTGCGGGTGCAATCAAGGGTGCCCAGCCCATGGAATGGGTCTTCCCACCTCAATTAAGCTAATCTAGAAAATCCCTCCTAGACAAACTCAGAGATTTGCTTCCATGATGATTCTCAATCTTTTTTTTTTTTTTTTGGTTTTTTGAGGTAGGGTTTCACTCTAGCCCAGGCTGACCTGGAATTTACTATGTAGTCTCAGGGTGGCCTTGAACTCACGGCAATCCTCCTACCTCTGCCTCCTGAGTGCTGGGATTAAAGGCGTGCCCCACCACGCCCGGTTTGTGATTCTCAATCTTGACAACTTGACAACCCAAAGTAAGCATCTCGGGATTTGAACTAACCTCTGCCCACTTGCACATCACATGCTTTTCCCACTCAGCTATCTCTCCAGACCTTTGCCATCATTTTGGTAAAATGATCTCAGGTGTTCCGTCACTGTGACAGGGCACAGACAAGCATGGCTCACTTGATGGAGACCATCTCTGCTTTCCTAGATTGTCAAGAAACGAGGCCTTCTGATGATGGTGTGACACAGTGTGTCCCACTTTATACCTGCTATAGTTCCATCTGTGCCTTAGCTAGATCCAGAAGGCAGATAGACTGACTCCCGACCCAGAATTCATCCCTCCACCTGCCACTCTCCCTCCTGGCCAGCCTTCTCCCTCCATGATGATGACACAGAACAGCGGGGATCTAGCCACAGATTTGTTTCCATACACTATAGGGAACGACTAGCTAGGTGACCGGCCGGTGTGCACACTCTAAATGACAAGCCTACCGGTCTTAGGAATTATCTTTCAATCTATTTCCCGTATAGAAGGTGGGCTTTTATAAATTCTACCCGAAACCAGTCATTGAGTTTAGCAAGCAGAGGTTCTCACTGTTAGCATCAGGCATGACTTTCTCTCCTTGATTGATTGATTAATTAGCTATGAGTACTTGGGTCCAGCAGGGCGCCCAGCGACAGCTGTGACATGAAAATTACTGGAAAGTTACAAAAATATGTAGCAGTGTTGACTTGCTGAAATGTAGCACCAAGGACTGATTAGAAACAGACACGAATAACGATCACATCATGAAATTACCTGTCACTGGTGAGGCTTGAGAAGCCTTTGATTAGGAGGAATTAATTCAGCCACAGTCTAATCACCTGCAAAGAAACAAGTGGAGAGTCTCTGTCGTTCTTTATTTCTACCTTTTTCTTGCTGGGAGGGGATGTCTGGAACCCCATAGTTTAGAAGGATAACTCTTGCAGAGACAAAATGATTTTGGAGAAAATTCAAACCCAACAAGTTCACCCTCTACTTGGAAGGATTCCATAGTGTCCTATTCTTAGAGCTCAAACAAACTGCTTTCCACCATAACCTCTGCTCTAACCCTTAGCATCCCTTCGCCCCGTCGCATGCTTCCAGTCCTTTGTCCTTTCTGTCTGAGTCACACTGACCTCATGGTTCTCTCTCCATCCCACTTCCCAAAGGTCTTGGCATTTCCTTTTCTCTTTAACTTTCTATTGACAGCTATCATAAGTATAGCCAGACAGCCTAGACAATAAACCATGATAATTCCCACCCCACCCCCTTCTCCTCCTCTCAAATCCACCCTGCTTTGAATTCCTTCTCCTTTCCAATTGGCTTCTCTTCTACATCGGTGCCATCATTTTTTCCTCCTATTAGGATGGTCTTGTGTAGGGAGTGTCTGTCGGGCACTGTGAGGTCATGACTATCAATTTGTGTCTTGAAGCAATCCTATCCTTCCTTTGGCTCTTACATTCTTTCTGCCTCCTCTTTGATTCTTTTTTTTCTTTAAATATTTTATTTATTCATTTTCAAGCAGAGAGAGAGAGAAAGAGAGAGAGAGAGAGTCTGGCTTATGTGGGTCCTGGGGAATTGAACCTGGGGCCTTAGGCACTGGAGGCAAGTGCCTTAACCGCTGAACCATCTCTCCAGCCCTCCTCTTTGATTCTTACCTTCAATGTTTCTGCTCCTTTCACCATCTTAGAGTTAGTTACCTTCTGTCTACATCAATTCTCCTTTTCCAAAACTCTCCCAGTGTTATTATATACCGACCTCCCTATAATCATTCTATAATTTTACTTCATGTGTGCAATTAGGGGATTGAATTTTCTTTCCTCCAATTACAGTTAGTTACACGAGAATTGTCACTGCCTGTTTTCTGTTTAGAATGTCCTTCCCAACAGAGGTCCCCAGACAGAGAGCAGGCCCCTGACTTATGTGAAGTGAATAAGTGAAAGGGTAGGTAATTGACTCAGAAATATAACCTGGTAGAAATTCCATAGGAACCACAAAGCAGACATTTCTCCTACCTTTGGACAAAGGAAAGGTACAAACTGACAAGAATCTTTTAAAAAAAGAAAGGAAAGTTAAGAAGCAGATACTCTGTCGCATCAACAAAACAGAGACTAGAGCTGCAGCCTCCAGACAGGCAGAAGTGGTGGAAGCCTATGTGTCATGGTTTGATCCAGGTGTCCCCCACAAACAAATGAATGTGTTCTGATAGATGGATCCTCAGCTGATGGCAATTGGGGAATTAGAACCTCACTAGAGCTGTGTTGTCGGGTGGGCTTATGGGGTTCTAAGCCAGCTCCCCCTTGCCAGAGTTTGGCACACCTTCCTGCCGCTGTTTGCAGGGCTGTGGCAGAGGTGATGTCCAGCCCTCTGCTCATGCCATCGTTTTCCCTGCCAGGATGGAGTCTCCCCTCGAGTCCGGAAGCCAAATAAACCCATTCCTCCATAAGCCGCTTTTGTTTGGGTTCTTTCTGCACAGCAACTAGAAAGCTGACCACAACACTATGTGACTTTGAATGACACTTGCAAGGACAAAAGAGATGGGAAGCAAAGGTGACAGGCCTTGGCAGGTCCACCCCTTGATTCTTCAATGGCTTTGCACACCTGGAGCATTCATCCTTCAGAGGGAGGGATCGTAGGTTGCCTGGCACTCAATGAAATCACCACCTTTATGCTCAACAATCTCTTCTGGCTTGAAATACTGCCATGAGCAAAAGGACACATGTATTAATAATGTCCACCAGGGTCCTAGTGGGAAGCACATGGCTCATTCCAAAAGCATGACCAAAAATGTGTTTAAGGAGGAATCAACCTACAGAGGAGGGGAGAGGGACCCGATGCCTGGTGAGGAGGAGGGGTTAGCAAAGTGGTAGCCATTACCATCTCCAAGCCTGAGGCAGCAAGCGGAGGGCATGGTGCTGGAGAGTCCCCTGTGAAATGGGTCCTCTGGGATGTGGCGGCCTTAGCCCTTCACCCTAGCTGCACAAGGACCTAGCCATTGCCTGATCCCTCAGAGAAGTGTGGAGACCAGGAGGAGAAAAGCCAAGAAACTCCATCTCCTCCTGCCCCAGATCTGGCAATGGCAGAGGAAGCTGGAGGCGAAACTTTGTGAAATACTGTCTATGGGGGCGAGCTTCTCAGGACCCCCAAGCAGGCCAGAGGGTGTAAGGACGGATGCTGAGGGAGTGGAAAGGAATAGAGAATATTACTTTCTCCTATCGAGTATTTTCTGTGTGCCACTCTTTTAAGGCCTATGGATGCTAACTTAGGCCATCCTGATATCCACAGTGGGGAAGTGTTAATATTCCCCCCATTACAGATGAAGAATGCACAGAGAGGTTAGCTAACATTACCAAAGCCACACAATCTGTTAGTTGGTGATGGAACTAAAATTCAAACCAGGCACTCACTTCACCAGAGTTTTGGTTTTGTTTTTTTGATTTCAAAAGAGTTACCAATGCAGGGGTGAATATCTCAGCCTATGTTTCTTGCCAAGAAAAAATTACCAGTACTGAAAGCCTGGGCTGTCAGGGAGGGGACTCAAAACCTTTCTTTTTTTTTAATAAAATATTTTATTTATTCATTTTCAAGCAGAGAGAGAGAGAGAGAGAGAGAGAGAGAGAGAGAGAGAGAGAGAGAGAGAGAGAGAGAACACCAGGGCCACCACCCTGTGGGTCTGGCATATGTGGGAATTGAACCTGGGGCCTTAGGCACTGGAGGCAAGTGCCTTAACCGCTGAGCCATCTCTCCAGCCCAAAACCTTTCTTCAGCATTGGAATAACTACTAACTAGCCATTGGAAATTGTAAAAATTAAACTTATTGGGATTTTATCTACTTTTCAGAGTAAAACACTGTTTGGGGTATCACAGGAGTGGTAATGTGGAAATATGGGCCTGATTAAGGCAGGTTGGTTAAGGACAGGCGTGAAGTTTAATCAATAAAGGAAAATATCTACAAGGGTGCTTGCACCATCTGGACAAATATTAACCGTTGAGATGGAGCTAAAGAATTTTATGTATAAGGAGAGAACATACCCAAGATTTGTAAATGTCTTATTTAACCCTTGTTCCAGGACTTTCCTATGTTTTTCCCTAGATATAACAATGCTACTAAGTTTGAGAGATATGAAAACAAAGAAACATCAACCATGCTTTGGTTATCTGTTAATTAAGTTACTAATTTTTAAAAATATTTTATTTATTCATTTTCAAGCAGAGAGAGAGAGAGAGAGAGAGAGAGAGAGAGAGAGAGAGAGAGAGAGAGAGAGAGCACACCAGGGCCACCACCTTGTGGCCTGGCTTATGTGGGTCCTGGGGAATTGAACCCGGGGCCTTAGGCACTAGAGGCAAGTGCCTTAACCGCTGAGCCACCTCTCCAGCCCTGCAAGTTAGTTTTAACTTTTGTGTATTTGTTTTCAGTGCTCATGATCAAATTCAGGGCTTTGAGCCTGCTAGGTGTAATCTGCCAAGAAGTTACATCCTCAGCCCCAGTTTCTAGCTTGTAAGTGCCTTAACCACTGAGCCATCTCTCCAGCCCTAAGTTACTGATTTTAATTCCACTTGTCATGACATTTAGAACACACAGCTGCACAAAAGGGCAAAGACAGAGTCCAACTCCAGTTTCCCCACCTAGAACAAAACCTGCAGCCGGTGTTAGACCACTCTTGTTTCTGTTTGCACCTATGCAGTCTGTACAGGTTGGAATCATAAACATGTGGCTTTTTGTTTTATTTTTTTTTAAATTGTGGTGGGGGGCATGTGTGCCATGGTGCCCATGCAGGAATCAGAGAACAGTGTTGAGGTATATCGGTTCTGGTTCTCCACTTTCCTTGAGACAGGAGAGCTTGCAAACAGATGTCAGATTATCCTGGCTCTGCCTCCCATTGTCATCGGCACCTTTTGGCATCACAAAATCAGGGTCCACTTTGAATCTGACTTTACAATGATGCTGGGAATTGAACCCAATCTGGCAGGCTTTTCAAGCAATTGCTTTAATCCACTGAGCTCTTTCCCCTGCCCTGAGCATAGCATTTCAACTTTATTCTACCTAGTATATATTATAAGCAAATTTCCATGTGGTTGAATTTTTCCTCCGTTTATTAGCTATTATAAGGTCGGAATACACACACACACACACACACATACATATATATATATATATATATATATATATATATATATATATATATATATTCACAAATAAAATATGTAATAGAACACATTTTATGTGTGAATACCCCAGCGCTGAACATTTAGGTTTCTTTCAGTAATATAAACAACGTGCTCACAATCCCACCTTTGTATGTGAACTTGCAGACAAAATGTGTATTATGTGCTTTTTTTCCTCCCCATTTGAACATTCCCAATGCTCCTAACCACACTTGGACTGTGCTGTTAATATTTTTAGTACATTAAATAGTTTTAAAGGATGACAGGTCTTGGAGAATTGATGAAATTAAAACAGCTTCCTTATACAGATCCAAAACTGTTAATGTGGATCTTGAATTCAGTTTAAAACGTCAGTTTCCTTCTCAACTGAAGTGAACCTTGAACAGTTTTTTAAAAGATCATTATTTTAAAAATTCCTTACATGAGAATGATCTTTCTGCTAGAAAGAAGAAAGCCTGAGCACAGTGGGCCAACGCTCCCATTGGAGGGGGTGTGGCTGGTAGAAGCAGATCTCCGTTTCCTTTGCTGCACTGTGCAATGGCTACTGGCCTTCCTTGGGTAAAGAACTGCAAAGCTATACAAAGAACGTGTCATGCACTGTGATGGCTTCTATTTCAAGTCCTAAAGGCATTTTTTAGATGCATGAGCAGTTGGCGCTTAAGACTAAAGGACTTTGATCTTTCTTGCTAAAGCAGCATGAAAAGAAATTGCAAAATTGGTCCTTTATGATAAAAGTATTAATTCTAAGCAAAGGTTCTTGCAAAATTCAGAGACACCCCATTATCCCGAACGGGAGTTAAATACGTGGGGGTGGGGGCTTCACAATGAAGGGAAAGTTATCCAATTAAGGAGGCAGAGGCTGTGTGCTCATTTAGCACACCTGCTGAGCAAAGGTATCCCTTCAGCCTACTGAGGGCTTCCTGTTTGTGGAACACAGCTCAAGCTGCAGGCTACTAATTGCTACCTTTGGTGCCATTTCCTCATTTAAAAGACTTTGGCAAAAGCTTTCAGCCAAGGCTTGCTGGGCTATAAACTCTCTAAGACACAAAATGAGGAGCATGTCTTCCTTTGTGTGCCAGACTTTGCAGGGCACAGTCCTTTAATTCCATATGCATAGGAAGGAGGAAGTCTGGGAATGGTGACTTAGAGCCTTTACTAAGTCCCACAGCTAAAGCGACAGGACCAGGGCTCTCTCTCTGACCTCAATGTCTGTCACATAGTGACCTACTGAGAATGCACACCTACTATTGTAGCATACTGCCAAAGTAGACAGTCCTTCTTTTCCACCTTGATCAGGCAGTACTCAATCCTCATAAGGGAGCAGGTAGTGGGATCCTGGTTGGCCACCTGGACCCTCCCAGTTTCCTGATGGTTAGAGTCCTCTTGGAACAGGGCTTGATGACAGGAAGTTCTAAATGTCTTCCACTGCAGAGGTCTAGGAAGCCATCGACCTCACGCTCCCTGGTAGGGCTGGGAGACATTCTGGGTTGTTTCTCAGATGCTAATTGTCAAAACCCTGACTCTTTAGTGACTCAGGCAGGGGGGACACTGAGTAGGTGTGTCACCACAAGGGTAGGTGTGGCTTTGGGATCAGACATTTCCTAGCTTCTCTCAGGCTTGAGGTTTCCTCGATAAGCCCTGGATTCCCTTCATTTTGATCCCTTTTCCTAAAGTAGGTTCTCCAGTCTCTCATTGCTTTTGTGAACGTTCCCTTCCTTTCAATACCTTCTTTTTTGCTAAGTAATCAACATTAGATTCTACAGTTTGCAACCAAGGGTTTCCAGGGTTATAAGGGTTTAGATAGATAGATAGATAGATAGATAGATAGATAGATAGATAGATAGATAGGAGCCAGAAAATAGCCATGAGTCTTTGCATTATACTAAAATCTCTAACTGAGTTTCAAGGGACCCATGAAATTAATTCCAGGATATTCACAGCAATATATCTCTTTAGATCGATAAGCAGGAGATAAATGATCAGGTCTAAGAATGATTATCTTTACCTTTTAGCCCATCAGATTGAGTTGTGCCCAGCGAGACCATGTTGAATTTGGTAATTATAAGGGACTCTGGTGGCCAGGTGGCCAACCCGGGTAACACTACCTGTTCCCTTTATGAGAGGGCTCCCTCATCAGCTAGTAGGACCTCACATTCTCTTTACCCTTTGGACTTCAGTATGGAAAGTGGCACTTTCAGGCTTTCCATTGTCCCTCTTGAACTTTAATGGGAACAATGTACAGCTGCTTAATGTTCAAGGAAATCTATGCTATTCTGTTGGGTGGGTTCTTCAATTTCAAGTGGTCTTTCCTGCTAATGAAGAATTTTATATTAAAATAGTAATAATCATTAGAGGGTACAATATCTCAGGAAAATAAATTGAAACGAAATCTGCAAATCATTTTAAATGATTTAAACTGGCAAAAAGACAGTTAACTGAAAAGCCAAATCAGCTAGGAGCAGTTAGTTCATAATTCTCCCTGACAGCATCAGGCATTCTAACATATGTGTCTGACAAGCTGCCTCAGGGGTGGACACTCGGGAACGCTTTACTGCAAGTTGACTACAGAGTGATTATGGGTTCCAGTTAGACTGTCTCCATGCATAGGCATACTGCCACAGCAGGTGTACAGTCAGGAGCAAGGCATGCTGGGAGTGCAAAAATCAAAGTTTCAGGCAGGGTAGCAACAGCACCAATTCCTGGCAGACAGGACAAGCCGGTGGAGTTGGCAGCCAGTACCCATAGAAGCGACTTTGGAGTTTGAAATGCAGAGTGCATGGGGTGTTGTAAGCTGCATAGCAGGGAGACAGATGGAGCTGAACATTTCAGACATGTAGTTGTGACCACCAATACAGGCAGAAGACTTTCCGAGTCCTTGAGATTGTACAGAATGGAGACAAATTCCAGTCTCAGTCTGGGCTTTGAAGACATAAAACCAGGGACTACCAGGAGCCCAGACTGGATCAGTTTCTTTCTCGTTGCTGGGAAATACTATGTGACCAGAAGCGGTCTATGGAAGGACGAGGTGTAATGTGGCTTAGAGTTCCAGTTTAGGATCCACATGGTGGGGATGTGGCAGCAGGGGTTACATTCAGCCCATCCTGAGCAGGTAGAAAGAGACAGTGCTGCTGCTCAGTCAGCTGACACCTTTTTATCCAGTCCAGGGCCCCAGTCCATGGAATGGGGCTTCCTGTTAATGTTAAAGTGGGCCTTCCCATTGGTTAATCAAGATAATCCCATAGGCATGCCCTGAGGCTAACCGAGTCTGCATCACCTCTCACAGGTGATTCCAGGTCCTGTCAAATTGGCAAACAGTCTAAACCATCCCAGGCACAGTCAGATGTTGGCTGCTGTAAAATCTCTAGCCAACTGGATTCCAGCCCCACGTCTGCCACTGATTGTGTGACTAGCTTCTACATTAGCATTTTTCTTAATGCCTTTGAATATCAGTGTTCTTATGTGTACAGTGCCCATAACCACATAAGGTTGTGAATGGATGAAATTCAACATAGCATTTAAGGTGTTGAGTACATTGTGTTTAATAAAAGGAATCAACAGTGGAAAAGTACAGTATAAATTGATTTGCCTATGACTGTTTGCTTGGGGGGGGGGAGAGAAAATATTATAACCCAGAAGCTTTGAAAATGTCTTGGGTAATCATTGCTATCCATGAAGGCTAATGGGCTGGGGTGACCATATAATCTGAATTTCTAAAGCCCTGGGCTGCAGACACTTCTTGCCCTCTTTTTAATTAAGCCAGACACCAAAATCTAAGGCTTCTCCTCAGATCTGTCATGTCCTGGATGAGCAACAAAGAGAGTAAGACAGGGAACACAGCAAGAAGGGCCCATGTACAAATGGCCAGCACCCTTTCGGCTTTGGAGTTATTATAGCTTTGCTATCGTTGTTTTACGTATACAACCAGCTAATTCCTCACCTGCCACAATGACGTTGAACATTTCCCTTATTTTGTAATTGCCAGCTAATGTTACCACATGTCAGTGTTACAAAAACACATCTCATCTGTTCCCAGAATGAGACTGGTAAGCAAGGAGTTAAAATTTCCCATCATATCTGTTGACTGATCAGGCAATTTGTTAGGAGGGTAGAAATATAGTCAAGAGTAGCCTCTTGACCTAGAGTTTGCATTTATTTTTCTTTTATCTTTTCCTCAGTCATAAATCTTTGATGGGGAAGAGAGTGGAAAGGGAATTGAGGCTGGGGGTGGGATCTCTCCGTGCACACTCATCTATTCTGGGAGCTGGACAGCAGAGGCTACAAATCATAGTAGAAAAATCCCAGGTCTCTCTTGAGTTCCAGAGGAAACCAAGCCAGAATTGTCCCCTCAGGTCTGTGTTCTGCCCCCAGCACACTGAAGCACAGAGGAGCATGCTCAGAGTGTCAAACTTGGGACTCAGAAAAGATGGGGAGTGTGACAGTCCCCACTTATGTATGGTGTTTTATGGAAATGACAGAATGGGACTCAAATCCCAGAAAGTCCTTGTCACACATGACCTGCTGCCACTCTGGGCTTAGGTGTTGTGATGTGATGTGCAAAAGGGAGACGACCTGGAAAGTGGTTTCTAAATCCTTTCAGGCTATGTTATTTGATTCAAATGACATATTGTTTTACCTGATTTTTTTTCATCTTTTCCCATTCACACTGTATTCCTTTATTTAAGAGATACACAGCTATAGTTGAGTTTTTTTTTAAAATATTTTATTTATTCATTTTCAAGCAGATACAGGAGATATATGATTATGAAGAGAGAGAGAGAGAGAGAGAGAGAGAGAGAAAGAGAGAGAGAGAGAGCACCAAGGCCACCACCTTGTGGATCTGGCCTATGTGGGTCCTGGGGAATTGAACCGGGGGCCTCAGGCACTGGAGACAAGTGCCTTAACCGCTGAGCCATATCTCCAGCCCTATAGTTGAGTTTTATTCTGTTTTATCAAGTCTGACAATTTTGATCTTTAAATCAGTGTATTTAGTGAGCACGTGATTCTTGGATGTGTGTCCACATTCTGTGAGCCTCACCTAAGTTAGTTTCTTTCTTGACTTCTTCAAATATATCCAATATTTATGTTTTACATCTTTGAGCTTACTGATTATGCTTTCTTTTATTGTTTTCTTAAATCACATACAACCTTGATTATTGTCATGGTTTGATCCAGATGTCCCCCACAAATAAATGAATGTGTTCTGGGTAATCAATCCTCAGGTGTTGGCAGTTTGGGTTTTACAACCTTGATGGAGTTGTGTTGTTGGGGGCAGGCTTATGGGGTTATAAGCCAGCTTCCCCTTGCCAGTGTTTGGCACACCTTCCTGCTACTATTTCTAGAGCTGTGGCAAAGGTGATGTCCACCCCTCTGCTCATGCCATCATTTTCCCTGCCAGGATAGAGTCTCCCCTGGAGTCCGTAAGCCAAATAAACCCAATTCCTCCACAAGCCACTTTTGCTTGGGTTCTTTCTGCGCAGCAACTAGAAAGCTGACCACAACAAATATAGTGCAAAAATAAGTAAACACTTGTTACTTTATAGGTAATACCAGGACATAGAAATACTTGAACTCCATTTATTGACTTTTGACTTTTGCTGTAGTTACCTTCTAATTGCTGGCACAAAGCATCTGACCAAAAGCACCTGATGGGAGAAAAGTTGTTTATTTTTGCCTACAATCCCTAGGGGAAGCTCCAAGATGGCAGGGGAAAGATGGTAGAGCAGAGGATGGACATCGCCTTCTTGTCACAGTAGGTGGCCAAAAGCAGCAGGAGTGAGATGAATTAACACTGGCAAGCTAGGAGCAGATAAACCTCAAGGTCCACCCCTAGCAACACACTTCCTCCAGCAAGGCTCTCCCTCCATAATTGCCACCAGCTGGGAACCAAGCATCCAAAATGCACGAGTTGATGGAGGACACCTAATTCAAATCCCCACAACTTACTATTACTACTACAACTATTATTATTATTATGCATTTTAATTCTATGTATTTTAGTTCCCAACCAAAAGATGAATTATTGTTTTGCGGTTTTACAGCTTGCTTGTTTGTTGCTGTTTGATTTTTTGAGACCAGGTTCAAGTATGTGTCATAAACAGCTTCACATTGCTAGGGTGACCATGCAACCAGACACATTTTGATAAGAAAGGGGTTTATTTCAGCTTATAGATCCAGGGGGAGTTCTATCAATGGTACAAGCTGCTGTCTACTTTCATAGATCCAAGCAGAGAGAAAAACTGCAGCACCAGCACACACAAACCTGCCAGAGCTCAGACTGCTTCCCAGATCTTTGGGCTGGAATCCAGATCCACCCCAGTGACACGCCCCCCTGTAGCAGGAGTCTGCCTGCTAGGGGCTAAAGCTGCAAACTCAATTTTAATAAAACTCGTGAAGCTATGGGGGCCATACATTCAAAGTACCACATTATGTCACCCATGTGGGCCTTGAACTGCAACTGTCCTGTCTCAGCTTCATAAATACAGAGATTATAGGCATGTGCCACCAATAGTCCCTGTTCCCCATGTCACTATTCATTTATATTGATCTACCTATCCAGCCCTCTTTGCTCTTCATCCTCTTCTGTTTTTCTATCTGTTCTTTCGTGTTTATTTTAGTATAGGTCTGATACTCATGAATTTGGTATGTCTCTTTGTCCAGAAATATTTTTGACTTTTCATTTTTTAAGAATATTCTACTGGTTATGAAATAACATGTTGGAGTTTTTAGTATGTTAAGATTTTTTTCCCAAGTCTTGATTGCCATCAATTCTGCTAAGAAGTCAACTCTTTTAATCTTGCTATTTTAAAATGTATTTATAGACAAATACACATACTATATATAGTCTCTTGATGGCTTTAGGGTTTTTAAAAAATATTATTTAGTTATTTGTCTGCAAGTAGAGAGAGAGACAGAGATGATGGGTATGCCAAGGCCTCCAGCTGCTGCAAACAAATTCCAGTGGCATGTACCACTTTGTGCATCTCATCTGGATTTACTTGGGTGCTAGGGAATTGAACCAGGGAAGTTAGGCTCTGCAGACAAGTTTCTAAACAGCTCAACCATCATTCTAGCCCCTTGGTGGTTTTAAATTGTGCACTTATTTTTCCAGAAACTTCAACACACTGAGCATTGTTTTGTGTTGTTTTATTTCTTGTTACGTGAATTGTTGGTTGATGAGGTTTTTTTCTTTCTTTTTGTTTTTTGACTTATGGCTTCACATTAGTCATTGATCTCTAGGAAAACAGCACTGATAGAATGAACATGTATTAAAAGGGGGATTTATTACATTAGTTTACATGATATGGAATGGATAGTCCAATAATAGTTGTTTGCAGAGTGGAGAGTCTGAGAACCTGGCAGCTGATCAGTCTACAAGGCTCCTTGGGATTCGTGAGATTTCTTGTGTCTGATAACTCCTATAAATCTTAGAAAATTCTTCCTCTTATTCCTTCCAATACCACACCTGAGCTTGTCCTTTTGAGATCGTAGATGCCATTCGTATGGGTGAAGAAGCCAGCTGGAGGTTGATCTGAGCTTTGGCTCTTCTTTCTCTCTCTACCTGTTGGATGGATCACAGCTGAGACCTCAGGCACAGAGAAGCAGACGAGAAGCCTGCAGCGGATGCCCATACCGATAATCTGTGCACTCAGGAGGTTGAGGCAGGGGCACTGCTGTGAATTCAAAGTCTGCCTTGATGATCTCTTCTAACTGCCTCCCCAAAGAAGGTATTCCATTGCTGAGAGGTTTCTGTCTAATTTCTGACACCAGTTTATTTCTCTTGTTAAAGCAGAATTAGGACAATTCAAGAAAATGCAGTCAGTTTAAAAAGAAGCCACAGGAGTGATTTAAAGATGTTTTTTTTCATGACAGAAGTACTGAGAAATAAAGAATAAGACACAGTCATTAGCCTCAAGAGAATCCAAGTTTGTCAGGGGATAGAGAAACCAATAACCATCCTATCATGTCCTAGGAGATAAGAATGTTGGAGGCAAAGAATGTTGCATGAATTATGAGGCAATAAGTCTAATTGGGTGTTTGGGGAGACTCTGGGAAAGCTGACCGATAAAATGGTACCTCAACCACACTTTTTCCCTCAGCTGATGTGGTTTCCAAGTT
Organism: Zapus hudsonius; assembly: GCA_004024765.1. NCBI lineage: Eukaryota > Metazoa > Chordata > Mammalia > Rodentia > Dipodidae > Zapus > Zapus hudsonius. The sequence goes on along the minus strand of PVHP010014473.1, from coordinate 24,909 downwards.
CTTCCAGATTCTGTTTACCACCTCTAATTTGGAAACTTTTAATTAATTAATTAATAATTAATTAATTAATTAATTGGTATTCTAGCAGTCACAATGCTCACAGCATTAGTTCAATAACTTACAGACCAAGAAATGGTCATGTTATTTAACCTGATTGTGGTTTCTCTATTTACAAAAACAGATTTCACCAGCATTCTTGTCAGCCAGATATGGCATTGGGTCCACATACAGGTCAAAGTATATTAAAAAGCGCTAGAATCTTTTCACGTGGGTTATATTGAAATCAGGTTTTTATGCTCTTAAGTTTGGAACCTGTATTAAAGACTACTCATTAATGCTCCTTTTCTGTCAACCGCTTCTGCCTCTGGAAACTCTTGATCCGGGAGGACATTGTATTGGAAGGTCTGATCTCATCTGCTAAGAACAAGTCAGCTCTTCAAGGTGTCTACAGCAGCTTTAATGAGCAGACCTGGTGTATCTGTTTCAAGATGGTGATTGAAAATGTTGACCAAGATAGAATAATATGATCTGGGTTTGGTTTGGACAATAATATAGTGAGGCATTTGTCTTATTAGGCGATTTATTTGTACTTTTACAGTGACTTCTGGGAAATTGGTTCCTTTATGTAAAGAAATATGCAGATGGCAGGAGAATGAGGCCTTGTGAAAGGCTTCTTGGGAGTGTAAAGACATGGAGTCCTGTCTTTGCTTTTGTGCAAGTGTATGTGTGTGTGTTTCACGAACATATGGTGTATGTGTCATCTATATGGCCTATGTCATCTATTTGGGGTGTGTGCATGTGTGACACCCCATGAGCACACATGTGAAGGCTAGAGGAAAATATCTTCTCTGTTCCTTTATTGCTTCTCCAGCTTGCTTCCTTGAGACGGAGTCTCTCACTGAACATGGAACTCCCTGTTTGCCAGCAAATCTTAGTCATGGCCCTGTCTTTGCACGTCCTCAGCTCTAGGCTCTAGGGTTGTACCATGTGCATCTATGATGTCTTGAAAACCTTTCCTTGAGTCTACTCTGAGATGTCTCCTTCATGCTCAAATTTTCATTCAGATGGAAATTACATGGGGAACTTTAAGAAATATGGATGCCTGAGACTCACCAAAGTGACCTAGCCTGGGTTTGGGGCTTTTGGGAAGCTCGTCGAGTGATCCTCACGCACAGGCTTCATGGAACACTATGGCTGTGCATGAGCTCCAGAAGGAAGAACATGAGAATCGGTGTCAAAGCAGGTGGATTCTTCTTCTGCCACGTAGTGCTGTTGATTTGGACAAATCACTTAACCTTTGACCTTTAGCTTTTTTAGAGCTATTCCCATGGAAAGGCAGATATCCTATGGAAGGATAACAGAGATAGACATCAAGGATGCCCAAAATCATCCAAAACACAAATCCAGAGACATTTAAAAACTCAACAATTATGCAAACTTAAAATTCACCCACCATAACTCAGAGAAATTCAGGAAGAGGTGGTGGAAAGATCGGAAGAGTCACGGTGAGGCAGAATATCTATTGCACAAAGGGGTGTGACAACCTGGTTTTAAGGGGTTTTCTCTAATAACACACAATACTGAGCATCTTGCTCTGTTAATATATACATATGTATATATATTCATATACTAATAAAAGTGCTTAAATTTTAATAAAAGAATAGAGTACCACATTATTACAAGTGGCTTCAAGGTGTTAACCACTCAGTCCCTTACTGGTTCAATTCCCCAATAACCAAGTAAAGCCAAGATTCACAAATAAATAAATAAATAAATGGAGAAATGTACAATATTCACTGATAGAATGAAATAACAGGGGTGAGAGAGATGGCTAAGTGGTTAAGGCTCTTTCCCACAAAGCCTAAAGACCTGTGTTTGATTCCCCAGGATCCATGTAAAGCCAGATGCACAAAGTGGTACATGCATCTGGAGTTCTTTTGTAGTGGCAGCCTCTGCATGCCCTTGCTCATTCTCTCTCTCTCTCTCTCTCTCTCTCTCTCTCTCTCTCTCTCTCTCTCTCTCCTCCTCCTCCTCCTCCTCTCTGCTTGCAAATAAAAAAGTAAATATTTTTAAGTGGAAAAATATCTAAGCAAATCTGAATTTATAGGAATGATTTGGGGAAGCAGCAAATGCAAAAATGTAAATAAAGTAACATGCACAGTGAGTCATTTTCCTCCTATTTCTTTCCAAGAGTTCCCTAAGTTGATCTATAGATCAAGGTCATGGCTGGAGGGCAGATGTGACACTTGAGCTCTCATCTCTGGAGCTCTTCTAAGGATCAGATAACTTCACCTTAGCTGACCTGTGACTGAACTCTCCTGTGTCCCAGCGTGATTTTACATCTCTTAAGATGCACACATGCAACCTGGTTGGGAAACAGAATTGAATTTACATTGTCAAAAAAGAAAAGAAATTATTTGTTGCGGTCAGCTTTCTAGTTGTTGCCCAGAAAGAACCCAAACAAAAGTGGCTTGTAGAGGAATGGGTTTATTTGGCTTACGGACTCGAGGGGAGACTCCATTCTGGCAGGGAAAACGATGGCATGAGCAGAGGGCTGGACATCACCTCTGCCACAGCACTGCAAACAGCTGCAGGAAGGTGTGCCAAACTCTGGCAAGGGGAAGCTGGCTTATAACCCCCATAAGCCTGCCCCCTACAACACAGCTCTAGTGAGGTTCTAATTTCCAAACTTCCATCAGCTGGGGATCAAGCATTCAGAACACATTCATTTGTTTGTGGGGGACACCTGTATCAAACCATGACATTATTCCTTTTGAAAAACCTTAATAAAATGATAATGATAGAATAAACATTCTTAATTACTGAACCATTAAATAAAGTTATTCAAAATATATTCTTAATTGAGGCCATACACAGCAATGCAGTGAATAATCTTGTGTTCATTTTTATCAGACATGAAAATACATACTGAAAAATCAGAGTATAGAAGTGAAATTTTGCTAAAACTTTAATGACATTAAAGACTATTAACCCATATATATCCTGCCTTCAACCCAAGATTTACCCTTAGTTCTTTCAATAATGAGTACATGAGCTCAAATTTATCTCATTTCATCCCCTTCCTGTCTTTTCTCCACTCTCTCTGCTTCTTTGCTCTAAAAGTGGAGATCCTAGTGCCCGTTACCCATTCTGAACATGAAGACAAATGAGGTTTGTGGCCCCAGACTTTGAAGAGCTCATAAATTATTGTAAAAAAGAACTACTACTCAACATCATTAGTTAAACATACCGTATTAATGTCAGCTTTCTAGTTTTGGTATTTGTACCACAGCCATAGAGGAAGCTAGGAGAAGGGCCTACAATACAACGTTTTGCTAAATTCTGTGCAACTATAATTGTTTGGAAATAAGGTTTAAAAGAACCCAATGTAGTAGAAATAGTAGTGCAGAACGGATTTTTCAGAGAACTGAATAAGGCACCAATAATAGGATAATACAATAATAGAATCAGACAATAATAGGAGCTTCACAATGGAAATAGCGTGAGGTGTGTCTCAGGAGACAACTTGAAATTCTCTGGGATATTATTTTGGTATGAGCTCTGTAACAAAGTTCTACAGTGTTGGTGGCTTAAAATATCATAGATTTATCCCTTCTTTAGGCAACACGTTCAAAGCTAGTCTTACTGGGCTAAAGAGACGTCAGCAGGCCGGTTCCTTCTGGAGGCTCTAGAATAGAAATGGTGTCCTTGTCTGTTCTAGCCTTGAAAGCTTTTCTCAGCTAGTGGCCCTGTCCTTGGAACACTGCAAACTTTCTCCCAAGGTCACATCTTCTACTTCCCCTTCTGCAGTTTTCTCTGCCATCTTCTTGTCAAAACTCCCACGAGTGCATTAATGGTCCACGTGGATGATACAGGATATCTGTATCCCAAGGACAATCACTCACTCACATCTGCACAATCCTCTTTTTCACATGAGCATTCACAGGCTCCAGCTGTCAAACCTGGACACCTTCTTCAGCCTGCCACACCTGGGAAGGGCAGTAGAAGTCCTCGGGGTTGCAAGGTGTAAAAGGCAACTTGTACAGTTGAAGACCATGAAGAGCTTCTTCTCCTGCCTGTGTTAAGGAAGGGGAAGCAGTGACAAGCTCGGGAGGAATGCTTGAGCTGGGGCCGCCATGAGAAAGAACACAGATTGGATTAAACAACAAGTGTGGATTTCTCACCCGTCCAGAAGCTGGGACTCCCAAATAAAGGGTTAATAAATTTGTTCCTTCTCAAGACTCTGACTCCAGCTGACGGTGGGCTGCCTTCTCTCTGTGTCCTCACACGGCCTCTTCTCTGTGTGTGCTATCCTTGAAATCTCTTCTTCATATCAGGACCACTACATATTAGATTAAGGCCATTCATGTGACCTCATTTAATGAAATGACTTCTTGAAAGGCCCTATCTTTAAGCACATTCAGAACGGGAGGGGTATGAGGTTAGAGGTTCTGGCATATGTATGTGGTGAGGGGCACCATTCATTCCCTAATAATTGGGGTCAAGTTTGGAAGGGCATTGATTGTGACCTGGCTAATGACCTTTATCTCGAAAGCTATGGCAAACTGAAAGAGGCTCTTAAACACCGTAATGACAGAATTGGGTTGTTAGACCTGGAAATAGAAAGAAGGAAGTAGAGACGTAACAGGAAGAACAGGCAGAAGCCTGTTTTTTCTAGGCAGGGTCCACAAGAGGAGAGGTGATGTCTCCATTATTTTAAGACTGGGTTAAGAATAGGCAGGAAGGTGCCTGTGCTCTGTAGCAGCAACTTTGAGGAATGCTGAACAAAATGCTACCACAAGCTATTTTTTGTTGTGATAAAGCCAAATTCAAAATGCCCAGGTGCCAGAAATGAATCAGGATCTCGGGACCTCAGATCCAGGTTGATAGGAAAGATGAGATGCTGCCTGCAATATAAAGCCAATCATTAGATATGTGGTGTGTGTGTGTGTGTGTGTGTGTGTGTGTGTGTGTGTGTGTGTGTGATGTATGCATATTGTGTGTACAGAAGCATGTGGATGCAAGAGTAGAATGTCAGGTGTTCTCCTTTATGTTCTTTCCTTGAGATGGAGTCTCTCACTGAATTTGGAACAGCTGTTTTCAGTCTTAATGGCTGACCAGCGAGCCCCAGTGAGTCGCCTGCTCCGCCCCTCTGGAGCTGGAGGGTGGCCGTGTAGCCATGCCTGGCTTTTTACATGGGGGAGGAAGAAGCATATACAAAAGTCCAAAGACTTGAAGGACCTCTCAGCATGTAAACGGGGACTAGAAAACTCTGATTCCTTACGCCAGGAAGACAAAAGAGTGTGCAGACTGTCTCCAAATACTGATATGGGTAAAGTAGATCAAGTTCACACTTAAGAAGTGGCATTCAAATCAATGTATGACTGGAGTCATAGCTCAGCGGCAGTGGACTTGTGTTTTATGCACAAAGCCCTGGCTTCTGTTTCCAGCCCCGTCTCCCCATTGCCTGAAAAGTTGCAATTCATTTTTCCCATGTGACAAGAAATGACGTCAAAATTTATTCCAGGATTTGAAATAACCTAGAGCAAACCAATTAAGAAAGATAAATTAATAAATAGAAAAATCAACAAGAAAATTGGATGCCCCCAAAACATTGGAACAATAGCAGAATATGAAGAAAATCTGGAGGGAACATAGAGTTTCAAAGAAATAAATCAACTAGAAATGAATCAGTCCAAAGAACATGAGAATGTTTTCTGATTAAAGAAATCCAAGTACCCAGAGTTCTAGTTTCAAACACTAGAAAGAAAATAATTCTTTTTGCACGATTTTAGAAGGAAAAACATAAGACTCAAAAAATAATTAGGATGGTTTTAGAGGTTGTCTTGTGTGTGTGTGTGTGTGTACGTGTGTGCGTGAGTGTGAGTGCTTGCTCGTATGTTTTAGGCTTAATTCTCATTTTCCAAAAGCAAATGCCAACATAGACTGCCTAAAATCTAGAAGTCAGAAATGACAGTGTGCAAATTTAGAAGCAGAGAGTGAATTACACAAACCAACGCCCTCCTCTGAGAAGGGTGGAAAGGAGTTACTTTTGGGTTTGCTGTGGAGCTTCAGTATTTGTTCCATTCTATTTCTGGACCCTTGTCCCTCCCCTCATCCTTAAAACTCTTGGATAGTTTAAAGCAGATGACATGAGACTCAACCATCTGTCCCCTCCCCGTCAGAGGCCCTTCTCCACTAGTCACTCCCCACTTACTGGTTTTTTTTTTTTTTGTACAGCTTGTCCTCTATTTCAGGGTTTGACCTTGAATGTGACATTGTCAATTCTGCCCATTTCCAAGAATTTCCCATGACGTACCCAACATTCTGAGCATCAGGATCTTAATGAATTCTTATGTTCACCGACATCTTACTCTACCGACCCCAACTCTTTCTACCATCCATCCCTCACTCTAAACCTTTCTATTATATTCTTCTGGTGAGCCCCAAGCCAAGTTTGAAATTTATTCGTGCATCTGAGCAGTCAAATACAGCTACAGGCAAAACAAAAGCACAAAACAAAATCAAGAACCTACACACTGATTTCCTTCTAAATTTATGTCCCAAAACTCAAAACATAAATGAATATACAAATAAATAAATAAACCCTTCAGCACAGCCAGGGAATACTACTGCGGTTCATTACTTACTTTGACTTTCTGTTCTTTGAGATCATTATCTTCCTTTCATTCTCTGTTTCCAGGGCCTCAAATGCTCACGTGCAGCTAATGATGTCTCTTTCTCATTTCACCAAAGAAAGGAATAGCAAGCAGAGAGGACATTTTAGCTCAAATCCACATTTTGCTATTCACTCTTATTCAAGGAAGAAGATAAAGGCGACAGTGTCTGTGTATGGGTGTGGTAGACCCCTCGTTGGTGTTGGCACAGAGAAACGAACCTAACTCTTCTTCTGTCCATCCTGGATGTCTACCCATGAGCCTCACTTCCCTGTCTGCTGTACACAACTGTTGACTCTCCTTTTCACTTGAAATGCATGTAGCCATTATTCCACACCCTTCCCTGGACAACAGATGAGGGTGTTCTCTTCCCCTCTGCCAGACCTCCTTCTTTCCCACAGCTCATTAGGTCACCACAGCTGTGCCCTCTGCACCCTAAGGGCCTCTTCTGTGGACCTCTCCACCTATCACTCATTTCTCCGGTTGCTTATTCAGGAACTGTCTATACTTGCTTTGCCCTGTCTCACTCCTTTGAGCCCAGTGCAGTGTGTCTTGAAAGGGTTCGTCTCTCCAAGTACCTTGAAGTCTAAGCTCTCCTTCATTAACCCTCTGAGAAACATTATGCACTAGGCTTATCTATTTAGTCATCTTGAGCTGCCAAAACAAATACCATAATAGACTGTGTTGGAGTCAGCTTTCTGGTTACTATGACAAAGAACCCAACCAAAAGCAGCTGATGGGAGGAATGGGTTTATTTTGGCTTACAGACTCGAGGGGAAACTCCATGATGGCAGGGAAAATGATGGCATGAGCAGAGGGTGGACATCACCTTCACCCCAAGACTGCAAACAATGGTGGGTGTGCCAAACACTGGCAAGGGGAAGACAGGTATAAGCCCCATAAGCCTTCCCCCAACAACACAGCTCCCACAAGGTTCCAATTCCAAACTAATAAAGCATTCAGAACACTTTGAGTTCATGGAGAACACCTGAATCAAACCATCGACTGGGAGACTCCAATGAGAGATATTCTTTTACTTTCAGTTCTAGAGGCTGGGAAGAGCAAGATCAAGTTGTTTGCCAATTCTTCTGCTGGTGAGGGTTTTCTCGCTGGTGGTCTATGACTACCTTCTTCTCACTACCTTCATGACCCCTATTCCATGCATGCACATAGAGATCTAAAATGACCACTTCTGTTGAAGTAGACCCCCTTTCTGCCCTCTCTTCACTATCCTGACTATCACCCCTAGCTTCAAGTACAGTCACACTAGAGTTGTTTCAATGTACAAAGTTTCAGAGAGGACGGAAGTCAGTTCACAGCTCTCGTCTTCGTCACCATACTTTTCCCAGGCTTTCCCCTAGCAAGGCATTTTTTGCTCATAATTCACATCTCCTCTTCTCTCTCTCTCTCTCCTTTCTCCTCTATTTTCTATTCATAATTAAGTTAAAGCCTGGATTTTTAGAGAAGATTGCTCTGGCTTAAATGAATTCTTTAACTTCAGAGCTTTGTGACCTTGACCTTGACTACTGACCTTCTAGTACCCTAGTGCCTGTTCCTGGAAAATGGAGAAAATGATAATGTGAATTAAAATATGCAAAATACTAACAATGTGTTACTATTTTCTTCTTCATCTATTTTCCTCCTATAAAAACTCCAAGAACATCAAGATTTTCCACTTCATGAAATGCATGGTACCCCCTGTGCCAAGAACTTCTCCAGTCATACAATGCGTTTTCCACGGATATTTGTAAAAAGATCAAAAAGTAAATACCAACTGGCAACATTGTTATTTTGTGAAAATTTCAGTTGAATCCATTCAACACACTTGTATTAAGAATACTAATTCAATCAATAATAAAACATTAAATCATAAAAAAGTATAACTCATGGCTTCTTAGGAGAGCTTCATGAAGTGTACTCTATAGTGTGAAATACTTCCTATAACTCAGCAGAGGAGACCCGAAGTCATTTGTCAATCAGAAGATCAGTGGTCATTTGAGTGACAATAATAGGCATAATTTATTGAGGCACCTTGCTAAATATACTCATCTACACAACGGTCTCTAAGAAAGCCATTACAATCATCATCTCACAGATGACAGAACGTTTCAGTGGTTCTGTGGGACAGAAGCCTGGAAAGGACAGAGAGATAAACAGCAATGACAGATGTCAACTCTGTAAGGATGGTAGCTTATTTAAGGAGATCTTCCTGTGTGAGAAGCAGTGATTCAACTGGCCAGAGACATCACCTAAAGAAAGAGGCGCCATTAAAATAAAGGGAGTGATGAAAATGTAACATAAGTTAAAATTTTCAATTTTATAAATTTTGTCTCTTAGGTTACTTTAAAGGTTTCATTGGTGAGCTTGAATCGATTCATTGTATCCTCTATATTTGAAATTATATATATTCTCTCTAGATGGGAAAGTACTAAAGAGATGTTTCAAATTAACTCAATTTCAGGCAGAATCATTTCAGAAGGAAGTCCCTGGAGCATTTGAGAACGGTGACAGTGTGGAGGGGATCTGGGAAGTCCTACATAAGCAAGCTTCTGACCAGCTCCTGGTACTTCTGCATTTCTAGAAGTCGTGCCTAAGACTTGAATGTTTGCACTGCTCTTTCTTGGAGAGGTAAAGATACAGATCCTGACTCGGAGGATTTCTTCTTCTGTTTTCCTTCGCTTTGGTGGTGTGACCGGGACATCTCTGCACGCGCACCCTGCCCATCACCTTCCAGACATAAGGAAAGAGCCGCAGACCCACAGTTCCAATGGTCACCTTAGATACAGAACACTTAGTTATTATCCTTTTTTAAAAAATGCATGGTAGAAGTATTAGTTGCTTTCAGGAAAATAAAGGGCCATGCAGAGCTCACCACTAGTGAAGTGTGATCCCTGTCCTGCAAAGGGAAGACAAAAATCCACATCAACCCATGTCCACTTCTTTATGTCTGCTGGTCTTCAAAGTCTATGTCCTCTGCAGCCCCAGGACCCCGTGTCGCATCAGTTCTTTCTGGTTCTTCAATTTGTTATTCTTTAGTGCTGACTGTTTAGCTGTTGGTAAAGATGCCTGGTAGGGGTTGGCAGGAACCAGTGAGTGGAGAGAGAGTCTGGGTTGCTCAAATAAGAAGGATGATTTCATTGTGCATTTCTCACTTGGAATACTGAAAGCAATGCAATCACCAGGCCTCCTCCTCTTTCTTCTTTTTCCATTTAATGCTCCTGTGTCACCATGGTGACCTTCCCCGTTCTGTCCTGTGCTAACATCACTCTGTGAATTTTAAATCCCCCCCTGCCCTGTGGCCCTGCGAGGTGGAAAGCTGAGCCAGGTCTGCTGGGAAACAGGGGAGTGTTCAAGGCAGCTCTGGGTTGCAGAGGGTTAACAGTCTCCAGGCCTACTGAGTTGTAAAAGAAACTGCTGGAGCTGATCAATGACCACTGCGAAGACCTGGAAACCAATTATAAACCTGAAGTTTGTGATGAACAAAGCCCTGGAACACTGGGATGAAAACTACTGAATTAGTCCAGTTCATTAAAATCATTAATAGTCATGAAATGAAAACCACCAGAGTCCAAAAAGGCTTAATGCTCTATCCATATTAATTAGATGGGAGCGAATCTGAACTGAAAAGCGGCACATGCTTTGTAGAATTAGCAATTGGTCTCCACAGACTACACAGATCTCTATTAAAATTCAGTTTAATTAAAATTGATCACGTTAAGAAACTGATGTGGTTAATTAACTGAATTCCTGGACTTCTTTCATTCGTTTCTCAGACGCCTTGTACACGGCATTTGCGGGTGATGCTCCGTGTTGTATGGAGCAAATCCGGTTGGAAAGGTTAACTCTCTGTGTTCCTGCATCTGACACTCCACAGGAGGCTGTGCGAGGGGAGACGAAGCCAGGCTGGATGGAGAGTCAAACCCAGTAAACTCACTGCCCCTTCCTGGGGTATAAACCGAGGTGTGGTTGTCCACCACAGGGTTAAGAAATAAGAGTCACTCCGATGTCAACGTTCCACGTTGAAGTGTGGCTAAGGAGAGGTGATGTCAGGTTTGCTTCAGGAATCTTTGTTTCATAGTCTGTTTAGCTCAGAAGTCGTTTTGTGTGTGTGTGTGTGTGTTTCCCCCCCTCATTTGCAGAAGGGATAATGACATTTCTAGATTTCATTGATGGGGATTGGGAGGGGGCTTGACATGATGACAATGGCCTTTCTTCCCTGAGTCTGTCCTTAAGCACTTGTTCAAGTCCCCACCCTCCACTCACATCCACTAAGCACATACATTTCTGCCAGCACAGACTTCTGAAGACAGCCACCCATCATGTCACTGACCGGCTCAAATGACTTTCAAATGTCATTGACTTTCCATGGCTCACAGGGTGACTTCCAAGCTCTGTAGGTTAGAATGCAGAGGTCTCCATTGTCTGGTCCCTATCTCCTTGGCCTTTGAGCTTCCCAAGAGGCTTCTTCGTTCAGCCATCGTATTACAATAGTAACAGCAGTAGTAATTATGCTGGATGCCACTCATTAGACCCAAATGTCAAACATTGTGCTAGAGACATATTTCACAAAGAACGCATCCCTTTCACCCTGCCGCCTTCCAGAAAGGCATTAGAATGATTTCTTGGCATTTTCTTGGTCTATTGTACCCATAATGCTGTCTTACATCCCATTTTCAATTCTTGTATGCTTTTTGCCCCTTCTCCCAACTTAATCAGCTTTGTGGGGATTTTACTTCATTTTTTTTCTCATCTCTTTCCAAAGAGTCTACTTCTGAAGATTCCCATACTTTGTTTTTTTTTTGTCTTTACCTACTCAAGTTTAGCTTTTATCTTTATTAATTTTCATTTACTATTTCTGGTACCATTATTTTTCTAATCTCTTAGTAGTTTAGAAGGTAAAAATTCACATCCATTGAATCCTTTCTTACTCTCTTCCCCCTTTTTGTTTGTTTGTTTTGTTTTTTGAGGTAGGGTCTTGCTCTGGCCCAGGCTGACCTGGAACTCACTGTATGGTCTCAGGGTGGCCTTGAACTCACAATGATCCTCTTACCTCTGCCTCCTCAGTGCTGGGATTAAAGGCGTGTGCCACCACGCCCGGCTTCCCTTTCCCTTTCGAATCATTCCTCTTCAATGAGAAAATCACTGAAAGCCTATATTTTCCCTTCAATACAAATTTGATTATGATGCTTCAGTTTATGGTGATTTTTCACGTTTCCTTCTTTCTAATCAGTTGTAATTTTAGATTTTATTTCTCTTTTGTTCCCAAGTATTTTATAAATTAGATTATGTGGGTCTATTTTGAAAACTATCAGTTCTTAATTTTATCTTGCTTTGATCATAGAACAGGCCTGATCCAGTTTCATGGGCCAACTAGATAACCAATTTTTATAAATAATCCTTTGATAGCTACATCATGCAGTTTTATTTTTAAATTTATATTTTAAAGTTATAGAATTGGAACTGGGGGTATAGCCCAGTGGTAGAGCTCTTGCCTAGGATGCAGGAGACCCTGAGTTCACTCTCCTGCCCTGCATAGACTGAGCTTGGCTGCCTGAACCTGTAATGAGCACACTTGGGAAAGGAAGGCTGGAGGATCAGGAGTTCAAGGCCTGGCTTGGCTACATAGAGTTCCAGGTCATCCTGGGTTACATGAGACCCCGTATAAAACATTAAGAGGTTACATAATTGAACTGCAGAGTTCTTATATCTATGCTCTCTCACTTTTGGTCTATTTCAGTTGACTAATTCTGAGGCAATCACATTAAAGAGTGTACTAACTGCCCTTAAATTATATTTTATTTGCAATTCTATGTATCTTTCCTTTAAATTCACCCCCTCTTTAAATTTATGCATAGAGCTTTTTTTGACAATATATCTTATTCTGCCTACGATTTTTAACCCAAATTCATTATCTGATGATAATACTGTCAAACTTTTTACTTATTTGCTGTTCTTATCATTGTTTTGCCCATTTATTTATTCTCAATCTTTTTAGTTATGTCTGTCATGTTTTTAAAATCTGTAAATAGATTTTAAAAATTGTATTAGCATATATTAATTGCATAAAGTATAGAGTTTCACTATGATATTTTCACGTGTGTATAAAATATACTTTGATCGTGTCAGCCCCTCTCTTACTACTGACCATCCTTCCTCTCCTGTCCCCTTTTCCATCCCCCTTCTACATCCAGAGCAGGTCCCTCTCAGGTGTCTGTCATATCTGTCTTTATCACAATTACCTCTATGTATTGTTCTTTCTCCATTCCCTATCTTTCATAGCTTCTGCAGATGAGATAAATCATAGTATTTGTCTTTTGGAGTCTAGATTATTCCACTTAACCCGATGATCTGCTGTTCCATCCATTTTCTTTCAAGCAACTTATTTTTTCAGTAGTTGCCATTGGGGGCCTTTTACATGTTTGGCAAGCAGTCTACCACTGAGACACATCTTATTCTCCTTGATGGCTGTCACAGTCAGCTACACGCCAATGGGATGAATCTCCAGACCAGACACAATTTGGGGGAGGATAGGATTTATTGAAACTACAGATGAGGGGAAGTTCCATAACAGCGAAAGAGGCTGGCCCTCTTTCAGAGGTCAGAGCAGAGAGAGAAACCCATCATCAACACCACGCACACAGAAGAGCAAATAGGCAGGAGGGGTAGGAGAGAATTTCTTCCCCTTTATATAGCCTTAGGGTGGGGCCTTACAACCCTTCCTCAGACTTAATGGCTTCCTGAGTCTCTGGAATTTCCTTCCTGCATGGCCCACACAGGAAAGAATGCTTACTTCTAGCTTCTTTGAGCTTCTTTACATCCTGCCCCCTACTGAGAGGCTGCCTTCCTGTAAACATCCTGAGAGACCTACCCAAGATAATTAAAAAGATCAAGTTGACAACAAAACCTAACCATCACAATGGCTGAGCAAAATTCCATTACACACACACACACACACACACACACACACACACACACACACACAGAGGTATATCATATTTTCTCTTTTATCTTAATATTTTTATTATGGAGAACTTTGATATTTAATATAATATTTAATAATTGTTCATTTTCTCATCCAGTTATCTTCTTTTGCCCTCTCTCCACTGCCCTCCATCCACTGAGGAGTCTTCCTCCTTCAAGGTAGTTGTAGTTACCTTCTCGTTGCTTGAATAAAGCACCAGACCAAATGCAGCTGAAGGGAGGAAAGTTGTTATTTTGGCTTACAGTCTTGATGATGTCAGGGGAAAGTACGGTGTAAGCAGGTACTAGGCATCACCTCTGCCACATCAGGTGGAAAACAGCCTCAGGAGAGTGAGCCAAGTTCTGGCGAGGGGGATCCGGTTATCACACCCCTGAGCCAACTCTAGGAACACATCTCCCCCAGCAAGGCTCCACCTCCAAAATTGCTATCAGCTGGGAAGCAAGCATGCAAAACACATGTGTTTATGGGGGATGGCTGATTCAAACCGCCACAGTAGTGTTCCTTTGTTTTGTTGTCTTATTCCTTTTGTCTTCCTCTGTCTTTCACGTCAAAATGTTGATGGGCTCAGAACAGTGCAGGTCTTGTGTGGGTATCAGTAACCACTGTGGGATCATGAATATACTTGTGCGTTCATGTTGAGAGAGAGTGCCCCAAAGTACTTCTTCCAACCAGGTGGCTTTTACATTCTTTTTACCCTCTCTTCTGCAATATTCCCTAAGTCTTGAAGTACTTAATAGGTACCTCATTTAGTGTTGAGTTCTTTTTTAAAATATTTTATTTATTTATTTTCAAGGAGAGAGAGAGAGAGAGAGAGAGAGAGAGAGAGAGAGAGAGAGAGAGAGAGAGAGAGAGAATGCACACCAGGGCCACCACCTTGTGGGTCTGGCTTATGTGGGTACTGGGGAATAGAACAGGGGGCCTTAGGCACTGGAGGCAAGTGCCTTAACCACTGAGTCATCTCTCTCCAGCCCTAGTGTTGAGTTCTTGACAGCGTCTTATTTTCTGTGTCTCCTCCCATCTCCATAGACAGGCTTCTCTGGCCAGCAGTGAAAGCAGCACTCAAATTCTTCTCTTAACTTCTGCACTATTTCCTGACCCATGGTGGATGCAATAGAGATGACTTGTCCTGTGCTCAGCACAAAACTTTCTCTTGTTGTTTTATTGAGTCTCGTCTCTCCCTAATTTTGCTGCATTTTTATGTGATGATCTGTTTCTCTGGTGCAGGTTTTAATATACTTTCTTTGGTGTGTTTGTTGTTTTCATTATAATGTGGGGAATTACCTTTTTGGTCCTATGTGGTGTTCTATACGCCTCTTGTACCTGGATGGGCCTCTCTTTTATAAGATTTGGAAATTTTTTCTTCTGTCATTTTTATTGAAAATACTTTCTGCACCACTGACCTGAAGTTCTTCTCCTTCTTGGATGGTCATAAGCAGACACGTGTCTCCCATGGTCTTATCATACTTTGTTTTGGATTTATCATTGGTTTTAACTCCTGATCTATTTCTTCAGCTTTGTTTTGAAGTCCTGACATTCTTTCTTCCGCATGGTTGATTCTATTGGTATGACTTTCCTAGGAGATTTCTTAGTTGAGTTATTTCATTTGTGATTTCTATCTGGATTTTCCTTCTCGTCGCTATCTTTTTAGTGAGTTCCATTTCCATTTCTTGGTTTGACTTACTCATTAGGCTTCATCATGGTGTTCACGTGGAATTCTTTGAGGCATCTGTTCATGTCCTCTTAAAGTTTGCTGTATGTATTTGCCACAACCATGTCTTGGAATACTTTGGAACTTCTGGAACTCCCTCTAAGTCACTCTCACTGGAAGCTTCCACTATGGGACAAGACATTCTTTCTTTAAACTTTTTATTAACAACCTCTGTACATATATACAATCTACCATGATCATAATCCCCTCCAATCCCTCCCTTTTCCCTTTCCTTACCCCCTTCCACTGAATCCCTTCGTCTTTCCAACCAGCCCTTCTTCTTCTTTTGATGTCAGCATTTTTCCCTCCTATCATGCAGGTCTTTTGTGGGTAGCACCAGCCACTGTGAGGTCGTGAATACCATGGTCACTTTGTATCTGAAAGACAGAATTGCAAAGCACTCCTCCCCTTCCTTTGACGCTTACGTTCATTCTTCCACCTGTTCCACAATGGTCGCTGAGCCTTAAAGGGTGTCATAGAGATGTCTTTCAGTGCTGAACACCACTGTCTCAGTCCTTCTATGAGTTTTGAATCACCCCTGGGGGTCACTGCTTTCTGAAAAGAAAAGCTTCTCTAACCACAAATGAGGGTCATATTAATATTCAAGTATATACTTGAGTATTTAGAGGGCATGATATATCCATTTAGCCAAACAGCAATGACTTCCCCAGTCATAGGATTTTGATTAGGATTTCAGTTCCAGGCATAGATTCTCATTTGGCCTGGTTGGTCAGCTGCAGAACAATCCACATCCACTGCTGGTTAAGACTGTTGATGGCTTTTCTCCCCAAACAGACCTGCACAGCTCTTTCTGGCATCATGACAGGCAATCTTGGTGGGTGAATCTTGCCGTGTGTGTGTGTGTGTGTGTGTGTGTGTGTGTGTGTTACTGTTTTGTTTTGGAGTTTGCCCATCTTTGCGTTACGGAGAATATAACAGTGTCAGCTCCACATGGGGACAGAGGATAAATTGGGGTCTGCATTGCCTCCACAGCACACAGGCACCAGGACCAGAAGCTCATAAGACCTGGGCAAGGACTGCTCCAGGAGGTCTACTGGAGTCTGGGTTGGGGAAGAGGGTGCCTATCACCAGATCACTGGGGGAAGAGGCCCAGGCCTTATAGACCTTGCCCCCTTTGCTCCTGGGAGACCAACACAAGTCTGGTTAGGGGAGAGAAGCCAATTGTGAGCTCCCTAGGGGCAGGGGTCTGCATCACAGTTTTCTTATCCATTCATCTTTCTTGGGCATCTAGGCTGGTTCCATAACTTGACTATTGTGAATAGTGCCACAATCAACATGGATATGTGGGTATCCTTGTTGTAAGCTGCTTTTGATCCTTTTGGGTGTATACGTTGAAGTGATATGGCTGAATGATATGGAATTTGTATTTGTAATGTTTGGAGGCGCCTCTGCCCTGATTTCCATAGTGGTTGGAATAATTAACATTCTCACCAGCAGTCAATTAGTGACACCACCTTCCTCAGAATTTGCTGTTGCTTGCTTTCTTGATGATAGTCATTCTGATTGGGGTGAGATGAAATCTCCATGTAGTTTTGGTTTGCGATTCTCTGATTGCTAAAGATGTTGAACAGTATTTTTGTATGTTTATTGGCCTCATTATACCACAGTTAAAATATTGAGGAAACAGAACAAAGAAAAAATATCAAAAGCTGCCAGAGAGCAGTGCCAAGTCACATATAAAGGCAACCCTCAGAATAATAGCAGCTTTCTCAACAGACACTGTGGAAGCCAAAAGACCATGGGACCATGTACTTCAAGCCCTGCAAGAAAATAACTGCCAACCTATGTCACTGCATTCAGAATCAAAAGCTATCATTTGCAATCTAAGGAGAAATTAAAGCCTTCCATGACAAACAAAAACTAAAAGCATTCATGACCACTAAGTCACCATGATAGAATATATATATATATATATATATATATATATATATATATATATATATATATATATATATATATATAGTGGTAGTTTTGAGCAAATGTCTCCCGATAGAATTTATTATAATTGTGTTTATTAAATTGCTAATTGTCTCCAGGCTTCTGGCTGGAGGAAGTGTCACTTTGGCCTGGCCTCCTGGGGTCATGACACCCCTTCTAAATTGGAATCAAAAAACTAGGGATAGATATGCAAAAAAAAAGTCAGAACCCCAGTCTGGCAGTTCTGCATTTTTGTGAATGTGTGTTACAGTGTGCTTGCTTGCTTGCTTGCTTCTGGAGGTGCTGTCTCTGTCTCTGCTTGGATCTGTGAAAGGGGGCCAGCCTTTTTTCATTAACTTCCCCTGGGTCTGTTACTTCAATAAATACTTTCCTCCCCAAATATATATATTGTAAGGGAAGAGAGAGAGAGAGAGAGAGAGAGAGAGAGAGAGAGAGAGAGAGAGAGAGAATGAGAATGGGCATGCTAGGACCCCTAGTCACTGCAAACAAACTCCAGATTCATATGCCACTTTGTGCATCTGGCTTTATGTGGGTGCTGGGGAATAAAACCCCACCATCAGGCTTTGCAAGCAAGTGCTTTAACTGCCGAGCCATCTCTCTAGCCCCCAAAGAAGACATTTCAATACACCCTACACACTGAAGAGGAAGAGAAACACATCCATAAGGATATGGAAAATAATAGTCTTCCTTGGAATAGTAGATAAGCAAATGAACATAAACACAATTACAAGAATTGACATAAACCTTTCAGTAGTAACACTGAGTGCTAAGGGTCTTGAATTACTGACTAAAAGACACAGACAAGAGGTTTGGATTTAAAAAATAGGACCCACCTCTTTTTTTGTGTCCCAGAAATGCATCTCATTGGCAAAAGACAGACACAATTTCAATATAAATTGGAAAAGTTATTTTAAGAAAATGGAACCTGACTCAGGGAACTGAGTGGAAGAGGGTGGCAGAAAGAATGTAAGAGCCATGGTGGGGGAGAATATCCAGAGACATTTCCCCTCAGCAACAATACACAAAGCAGAAAAAAAAAAAGAGAAAGAAAACCTGGCTCCCTCTGGTGCAGTTCATAACCCCCTAACCTATGGACAGATCCAGTAAGCACACTGAGGAAGGACTTTGGTGGGTAGGGGACACAGAGGAGGGAAATGGAGACACCTTCACAAGATTTGTTCATACAGTGCATATAATTAATAAAGATATTAATTTAAAAAATTAAAAAAGTAAATAGAACTTGAATGTAAGCAGGAATAGTTGCCTTCGTATCTAGCAAATTGCACTTAAAACCAAAATTAGTTTGAGGAGACTAAGAAGGCCATCATGAAAAGAATATAACAGTTGTAAACATTTATCAAACATAACACACCTGGTTTCATAAAACAGTACTGCACTTTATAAAAACACAGACCAACCTCAGCACAATAACAGTGGTTGCATTCAATTCTCCACTCTCACTAGCCAATGGCTCATTCAAATAAAAAACAGCAAAGAAACTCCAGAGTTCTATAGAGGCTCTTTATAAATAAAAAGTATTTATTAAAAAAAGAGTTTTAGAATATGTATACTACATCTTGTTCAAAATTTATTTACGGCAATTTATAAAACCACATAGACTTCCACAGGTTAAAATAAGTTAGCTGGGAAAAATAGATCCAAAGTAAAAGTTAAAAAAAAAAGTTCTGAGCCAAAATTTTGCTGAATTCCAAAACACCAAGTTTATGGTACACATTTTTTTTATTAAATGTCAATCATTTTTTATATTTATTTAACTTTTGCTAATTGGGCAAGTAAGTTATCTCAACTTTTGTATCCTCACTCCCATGGACTTCATAATGCCATTCTCCATTCCATAAGCAGTTAATTGTTCTTTCCTTAAATTCCTAGATGAATGGGTACTTCCCACTTTTCCCCTATTTTATGAAGTCTTTACTTCCCAAACACCCATCCTTCCTCAAAAGATACATTTGCACTTCTGTGTAAGATGGTGGGATACAAGCCAGGTTGGATAGAAAAGAGAAAGAAATTCACAGAAAATGAGGTTTTATGGAGGTTTCTCACGACCCTACCAGGACAAACTCCAGGACAGGTAGAGCAAGAAATATAAACCATGTAGGAAAATTTCCTCACCTCAGAAGCCACAGGCCACCAGCCACAGGGAGCCCCGGTGGGACTCAATCTCCCAGGTGTAGAATAAAGACACACCAGAGAACAAGAAGGGGTATTCTCCAAGTCCCATTCCAGGGCATCAACTTTTATCAGGTTATTTTATATTAATTATTAAGTTATCCAAAGAATAAGCAAAATCAAAGCTACCAGTTAATCCACAGGATGCAATACTGTGCATACAGCACTCCAAATGGACTTGACCAGAGAAGGACTTCTGCACAGCACATTATAGTAACAGTTTCAAAATTGCAAAGCAAAGAAACAATATTAAAAGCAGATATGGAAAAAATGCAAACTCACATACAAAGAAAGCTAGGAATATCACAATAATCTCAGACCTTTCGTAGCCAACCCTGAAACCCAGAAATGATTGGATTGATACATTCCAGGCTCTGAACTTTGAACCAAGAACGGTATACTTAGCAGAATTATCTTTCAAAATTAATGGAGAAATTAGGATATTTCAAAACAAACATAAACTAATGCAGTTTATGACAACTAAGCCAGATCTGCAAAAAATTCTGAACTTCACAGGGAAGAAGAGAGGCAGCCTCATCCTTGAGAACACAAGACGGGATACACTTTACGAAAGAAACAAATGAACAAAGATAGAACAAGGAAGATTCATCTATGCCTAACACAAGAAATCACCAAACTCCAGTGGAAAAAAGAAATGGAAAGTCAGCTCCCAGCCAAACAGAACATTACCCAGCAAAATACTGAGGAGCAGCATACATATTTCTATAGACCCCTGAATGCAAATGACCTCAACTCTTCTAATTAAAAGAAACAGACTGAATGACTCGATTAAAAAGCAAGACCCAACTATTTCCTGCCTCCAATAAACCTATCTATCCAGCAACGATATTCATAGACTGAATATCAATGACTGGACATTGAATGGAAGCTGCAATCAAGAATTGTGGTCATTATATCAGTGAAAGGGGACTTTAAGCCCAAACTAATCAGAAAATGCATTTATACACCAAATATTGGGGCTTCTAAATTTATAATGCAAACACTAAAAGACATAATAGAACATATAGGTCCAGACAAAATAATAATGAGAGACTTCAGTACCCGACTCTTACTAAGATAGATCATCCAGACTAAAAACCAGCCAAGAAACCTCAGAGCTCAACTACACCATGGATCAACTGGACCTAACTGACACGAAGGAAATAGTCCACACAACACATAGGGAATACACAGTCTTCTCAGCGTTCATGGAACATTCTCCAAACATGATCCTATAATAAGCCACAAAACAAACTTTAACAAAATTTTGAGGTGCTCCCTTGCATCCTGTCAAATCATAGTGGAATAAAAGTAGAAATTAATAAAAAAGAGAGAATAAAAAACAATGCAAGCTCTTGGAGATTTTAAGTGAACAATTCAATAATAAAGTAAGAAATTAAAATTCCTAGAAACAGATGAAAACAATAACACAATTTATGTTCAATCTATCATCTATCTATCTATCTATCTATCTATCTATCTATCTATCTATCTATCATCTATCTATCTATCTATCTATCTATCTATCTATCTATCATCTACCTATCATCTATCTATCTATCTATCTATCATCTACCTATCATCTATCTATCTATCTATCTATCTATCTATCTATCTATCTATGTAGCATCTATCTATCTATTATCTATCTCCTCTAAGGTATAGCCAAGGCAGTCCCAAGAGGAAAGTTTATTGCTATATAAGTGCCCATACCAAGAAATTAGAGAGATCTCAAATAAAGAAAATAGTCACCTCAAGTCTCTAGAAAAACAACAGCAAGCCATCCACACATATAGTTAGATGTCAAGAAATAATAAAAATCATGGAAGAAATGAATGAAATAGACACTAAAATAACAATAGATAGAATTAATCAAACAAAAATTTAGCCTTCAAAAAAATAAATAAGAATGATAAACCTATAGCCAAGCTAACAAAAAGAAGGAAGAAAACCCAAATTAAAATTAGAGACAAAAATGGAGTTGATACGACAGACCTCAATGAAATCCAAAACACCAAGAGACAATATATTGAAAAATTATTTATATTCCAAAAAGCTTGGAAATCTAGAAGAAACGGACACATTTCTAAACACATATTAACTCGCAAAACTAAAGTGGATGACATCGAAAACTAAAACAGACCCACTGAAGCTGCAGTTAAATGTCTCTCCACAAAGATAAGCTCAGGACCTAAATTTTATCAAACTTTTAAAGGTGACCTAAGACCAACTTTCCCAAGGTGTTTCACAATATAAAAAGGGAAGGAACCCTTCCAAATTCATTCAATGACACCAATATTATCCTCATTCTTAAATCAGATAAAGATATAACCTAAAATAAAAATTACAGATCATTCCCTTGATGAATATAGATGCAAATATTCTCAATAAAATTCTTGCAAACAGAATCCAAGAACACATTAATAAGATTATCCATCATGACCAACTGGGATTCATATCAGAGCTGCAAGGTTGGTTCAACATCTATAAATACATAAATAAGTAAATTTTAAGAAATAAATCACATCATCATCTCAACTGCTACAGAAAAGGAATTTGGCAAAGTCCAACATGCCTTCATGACAAAGATCCTGGAGAAAGTAGAAATAGATGTAACATATCTCAAAATAATAAATCCAAATATGACAAACCCATGGCCAGCATTATATTAGATGGAGAAAAATAGTACATTTCCTCTAAAATCAGGAATTAGACAAAATGCCCATTATCACTAATTCTATTCAACATTGTACTCAAAGTCCTAGCTAGGGTAATTAGTCATGAAAAAGATATCAATGGAATAAAAACAGAAAAGGAAAAGTCAAACTACCCCTTGTAAGTACATGATTTTGTACTTAAAAGGCCAAATCGAATCTATGAAAAAAGCCCCAACTTAATAATATCTTCAGTAAATTTGCAGGAGACAAAATCAACATACAGAAATCAGTAGCTTTTATATAGACCTGTAATAAATTTACAGTGAAAGAAATCAAGGAAAGCATCCCATTCATAATAGTTACCAAAAAAATAAAGACCTAGGAATAAACCAAAAAAAAAAATCTCTACAATGAGAATTCCAAGACCTTAAAAGCAGAAACCAAAGAGGACATCAATCATCGGGAAGATTTTTCATGCTCTTGGATTGGCAGAATTAACTTTGTGAAAATGGCTCTCCTACCAAAAGTAGTCTACAGCTTCAATACTATGTCCATCAAAATGCCAATGGCATTCCTCACAGAGCTCAAAAAATCAATCCAGGAATAGCCAAAGAAATCCTAAGGAAAAACACAGCAGCAGGCATCCCAATACCGACCTCAGATTATACTCTTATAGGTAACAGTGGTAAAGACAAAATGGTACTGGTACCAACACAGACATACTGACCAGAATAGAGGTTCCAGAAATCAATCCATGGTGCTTTGGCTTATTAATTTTTGACAAACCAGCCAAAAATTTCAGTGGTAAAAAGACAGCCTATTCAACTAATGGTGCCAGCACAACTGGATATCCACCTGCAGAATAATGAAGTTAGATCTACACCATTCTACCTGTACATATGCCAAGTCAAAATGCATTAGAGACCTAAATCTAAAACCAGAAAACACAGAAAATGCTAGAGGAACAATTAGAGAAGATGCTTCAGGATACAGGCACTGGCAAGAACTTTCTGTTCGACTCCATTAGCACAGGAGTTAACCCCAAGAATCAACAGATGTGACTACATGAAATTAAAACCTTTCTGCACAGCAAAAGAAACCATCATCAGTCAGCCTACAGAATGAAAGAAAACTTTGCCACCTGTCCTCCAGAAAGGGGGGTTATAACAAGACTTTCCAAAGAACTGCAAAAATTACACACACACACACACACACACACACACACACACACACACACACACACACACACACACAAATTAGCCAATCACCAAATGGGCCAAAGAAATGAACAGACCTAGATCACAAAAGAAGAAACACAAATGGCCAAGTACTTCTCATAGCTAGCCATCAGGGAAATGCAAATCAATACAGCTTTGAGATCCCATCTCCCCCCAGCAAGAATGCTATTATCAAGATGACAGGAAAATGCTGGTGAGGATAGAGGGAAGGAGAAGCCCTTCTCCACTGTTGGTGGGAGTGAAAACCAGCACAATCAGTTCTGATATCAGTATATAGGTTCCTCAAAAAAATGAGAAATAGATATCCATATGACCCATTCATACCTTTCCTGGGTATCAACCCAAGGACTCTACCCTCTACTATACAAATATTTGTACACCCATGTTTATTACAAGTCTATTTATAATAGCTAAGAAATGAAAACGACCTAATGCCCAGAAATATATTAATGAATAATGAAAATGTGGCACATATACATAGTAGAATTCTATTCAGAAGTATGGAAAAATGAAATTAAGAAATTTGCAGAAAAATGGATGGATCTGTAAGGAATCAGATCAAGTGACTCAAACTCAAAAAAAAAAACCACTTGTTTACTCTGACATGCAGTTTTCAATTTGTAATATCTACAAGTATGTATTATAGGAGGGCAAAAAGAGATCCAGCCGATCAAGATCGAACCAGAACCCAAAGTAAATATAAGGAGATGAGCTGGAAGAGCAGGGAGGGCTGGGTCCAAGGATATATGTGGCAGGTGAACAGAAGGAGGGAAGAGACAAGAGGGACGGGACTTGGAAGGAAGATGGAGAGAGGGAAGGAGGGGAATGGGATGCAACAAAAGCAAATTGTGGGGCTGAAGAGATGGCTTAGCGGCTGAGTCGTTTGCCTGCAATGCAGAAGGACCGGAGTTCGATTCCCCAGTGCCCATATACAGCCAGATGCACAGGAAGGCGCATGTGTCTGGAGTTCATTTGCAATGGCTTGGAGGCCCTGGTGCGCCCATATTCTCTGTCTGCCTCTCTCTCTCTCTCTCTCTCTCTCTCTCTCTCTCTCTCTCTCTCTCTCTCTCTCTCTCTCTCTCTCTTAAATAAATAAAATATTTTTTAAAAAAAGCAAATTGTGTTTGAAAATGCCAAAAACTAAAATTTAAAAGACCATCAGCTTTCTCTCTGACATGTCTTGGCATCATTTGGGTTCCATCTCTACTGATGACAATCCAGGTGTTGCTCTGGCAGCTGAATTCACTACTAAGTCTTCTCTTAAGTAGGACTTCACATCTGGAGAATGCTTATTTAATTCCTGGGTTGATGTTCTCGGGTAATTTTGAGCTCTAGACTGTAGAAGGCAGATGGTTTCTTCTCCTCTCTACCTTTGGCTATCTTAGTTCTCTTTTGTGACTCATGGAAGGTTTTTCACAGAGCCCCCTCCAAATGGAGCATATATGGACAGGGAATTCTCTGACCTTTTCATGCACAAGAACGTCTTCACAAAGTCCTC
>PVHP010014472.1:0-39089 GCA_004024765.1 Zapus hudsonius | reverse complement strand
CCTCGTAAAGCGCACTGGTTAGTAAGACAATAAATGTGCACATTTTAATTAGAAACTGTGGAATCCAAGCACTTTTGTAGGAAAGAGGATGATAGTTTCAAACAGACATCAGGAGACTAATAAAAGTTAAAATGCATTAAGTAGCCACGGCAAACGGAAAGGTAAAGTTGTGGGATGTTTGAGAAGTGAACCAGAGAGGGTAACAAATGGTGGGGGCCAGGGGGAGGAAGTTAGTCAGTGGAAATTATTTCTCTTTTCTATTGGAATCAGTTGCAAACCCTCTTCTGTGCCCTGACAACTGAGCTCACTCCGTACCCCGATGAAATGCCCCTACCTCCCACCCTGGCCAGTGTGGTCTGCCCAGACAGAAAATAATTAGGCAACAAGACAAGAAAGTTGGGTTAGTGGGTGGCTTTTTCCTGCCCTGCCTGTATTTTATAGCCTCCTACTAGCAGAAGGTTTGTTTATGTAATACACCGTTCCTCTCCACATTGGGGCTCCATAAAATCTAGCTTAGCTAATGTGGTCTCCAAGCCTCAGGTGGGTCATTTGATCGTGATGGTGATGGTGAATACCTGCTGGATGGTTTGTAATTCTAAGGGCATCAGATCCCAACTCACGAAGCTAAGACTAATAAATCAAAAGGACCCTCAGACAAGTTGCAACGCCCACTTTCTCTGCACTGGAGAACCCCAAGCATCTTAACTGGCTTCTGAGAGAGAGAGAGAGAGAGAGAGAGAGAGAGAGAGAGAGAGAGAGAGAGAGAGAGAGAGAGAGAGAGAGAGAGAGAGAGAGAGAGAGAGAGAGAGAGGGGAGAGAGAGAGGAGAGAGAGGAGAGAGGAGAGAGAGAGGAGAGAGAGAAGAGAAAGAGAGAAGAGAGAGGAGAGAGAGGAGAGAGAGGAGAGAGAGAAGAGAGAGGAGACAGAGAGGAGAGAGAGAGAGAGAGGAGAGAAAGAGGAGAGAGAGAGAGAGAGAGATCTTGGGGAAGCCAGAATTAGAAAAAGACTTGCCCTTTAGCAAGTGTCTCCCTGTCTGCTTCAGATAAAACATCCCCTGGGAAGACTTCAGGAAGTGCCCCCAGGGAGTGACAGTTGATATTAGCTAACTGGGTGAAAGAACACAGGCAGAGATGGAAATATTTGGCTTTTTTCAACTGAGATCTTCACTGTGGAATCTTCTACATTAACACTGACTCAGGGCAGAGTCCTGCTCTTCCAACGCATGACCACGAGGTGGCCTCAATTCTTAATTGGGTCCCCAAGGCACAGGCTGTCAAGGGATGAATTTTTATTAAAAAAGTTCTTTCTCCAACTTACATATATTGAAGGTTTAGATTTTTACATAAGTTTGAGTAAGAGTCAGTAGCAGAGGCCAGGCAGAAAGAAAGGGGCCATGCATTGAGTGGAGAGGAGGAGGGTGGGCTTAAGGGTCGGGGTAGTAGATACGTAAGTAGATGGATAGAATACTGGATATGGAAAGATCATAGTCTCATAGTTGGGGAGGGGAGGGAGGGGGACAAAAGAGAGGGGAGGATAGGGGGACAATTAACCCAAGCTAAAGATGATGTGAACAAGGTATATAGAAACCTGCTTCCTTGTTAGCTAACCCCAAACATAATTGTAAAAATTAAAGCATGTTCCTACAGAGGTGAAAAATGCTGTGTCCAGAAGTAATAGGTTTTTATAGGAAAATCCCAGTGCCAGGAGTGGATACCTACCTTCTAGTGAGTTGTTGGTCAGGGAGTTTCCCAAAACAATACAGATTATTTCCAATACTCTTGGTTCTTCACTAGAGCTAGATGATAAGACCCTACTGCTAAAGATACCATATCTGTCAGTTGCAGGATACTAAGAAATTATGCTGAAACTGAACTGGAAGCCTCCCCCCTGCTGAAAAGTGCTCTGCAGTCTTCTGGAGGGAAAACAGTCATCAACAGTCTTAGCCAGCATTGGACCCTAAAAACCACACAGCTCGTCAGTCAAGCAAGAAGTGCCCATGGATGCAATAGTGGCATGACTATTGGGGGTAGTAACCAACCTATATCCGAGGCACAATCCATGAGAGAGAATTCATGTCTGGCACTGAAAACCTAGTTGAAAGCCTATAGCTTACAAAGTCATAGGCCATTGTGGGGAGGGGTAGTTAGTACCATGGTTTGGCTAAACAGCTACATTGTTCTCATCCAATTGTCCTTGAAGTACTTAGTGATGGTGATTACTGAGGAGACAACATCATCATCAAGGTCCTGAGAAGAAATGACAGCTCTCAGCACTAAATGAAGCATTTCTCTCCCATCCACCAAGGCTCAGGGACCATTACAAAAGAAGTGGTGAAGAGTGCAAGAACCAGAGAATGGGGAGGAGCACTTGGGAATGCTGTCTTCTGGACGCAAAATGACCATTGCGTTCGTGACTTTACCCACACGATATTGGCCCCATCAACTTGTCGTCACGGATCATAAAGGACAGTAAAGAAAATAAAGACATCCAAATAGAAGAGGGGATAGTTAGAAAGAAGAAGGGGTTCTGTGGGAGGGATAACAGAAAAGGGGGGCTATGACCATAATCCGCTACATACATGTAGAACAGTTGTCAAGAAAACAGTTCAAAAAAATTCTTTCTGCCTAGAGGCTTAGCTGTGGTCACTTACAAGTAACGAGTTCAAGTCTTCAGGGCTTTAATCAACTTAGTACGTTTTAATTTTACAGATGGGGGTAAATTTTAAAAGAATAGCTTCTCTATGGGCACCTCTGCCTTCAAGGGTGTTTCTAAGTTTGCAAACCATGCCAAAAGTGAGCTGGAGAAGTCTCGAGTAAGATGCAATGCTTGCTCCTTTCTTAATGCACCTTGTAATTTGCACACATGCCACTGTGCTTTATCTGTTTTCTTATTAATGGGTCTGAGGGTGTTTAACACCACCGGCCATAAATTGAGGAGCAGTGGATTAGACGAGGCTCTCTATTTTCTTGGTAATTGTCAGAAAGTGATGTGGGGTATGAGGTACCCCACTTAACTGGCTCCCCTCCCTCACTCCCCTCCCTCCCCTCCAACTTTCATCCAATAAACCAACCCCTTGTTTCCATCTACCAAGAGGGGGGGAAAAAGCAAGAAAGATATAGCCTGCTTTCTCATTGGCGAGCTGGCCTATTGAGCAGCTCTGTTATTGAGATTAATAAGCTGTCAGTTTCCAAGGAAGACTAAGAAAACTGCAAAATTAAAGTGCACTGTGACGTGAAAAGCTGCTGGTGGCCAGGCAGGATCACGGTGTCAAAAAGGCAAGGTAAAGCTATAAACTAAGGCTGAGTTTGAAAGGCTAACCTAAAGGTCTCATTAATTTCCATGTTGCCTCTGATGAGAATTTAGAGGGGGCATAATGTTTAGCAATATGAGAATCAAGCTGCCTATTGATCTGAAAAGTGCTTTGATGCATTTGGTGCCCCCAGAATGAGTTCTTGTTTTAAACCTTACTTGGGAACATTAAGGGGAGAGAGAAAGCAAACAGGTTACCTTGGTTTAATATTCTCAAGCTCAAGCTTGTCAGTGATTCTGTCAGAAAATTAATCCTTAGGTAGAAAAATCAATTTGAGAACAAGTCTGGAATAGTCTTTGGACTCAGCATGGTGGGGATGTTTCAGCAACCTCTCTGCTTCCCTGCACAAACGTTATTTACTAAAGGTCTTGCCTCTCGATCCCCAAATATGTACTACCCATAAAATACCCAGATTCGGAACAGGATGACTTTGTCTTGAAGACAAAAAGGGTATGCGTTTTGAAATTCTGAGCCCCAAATTAGATTCCTTGTTATCAAGCTTCACAAGCTTAGCTCTCCAACAGAGGCCTTGCCACAGCTGCCTGCCAAGGGGGCAGCGGTGACATTCCCAGCACGACCAAGTGGCCAGCTGTGGTCCCCACAGTTATGTAGCTTTCTCCTCCCCATGTGGCAAAGCCCTGCTTAGAAGAAAAACTACTACAGATCACAAAGCTAAGCAAGCTGGCAGCCGCCTCCTTGCACCCACATTTTATGGCATGCTGAGCATGAAGCCCTCCCCATAAATCAGCCCTCCCTCACCCTAAGTGGCTGCCTCATGGAGCCACGGGGCTTCAGGTTCACCATGCTGGGTTGCTCAGAGCTGCAGCCAAGAGTTCCTTACATCATACCCAGAGTATGATTTTGATAATGACTCAGTCTATAACCAGTAACCGTCTGGAATTCATCCATAGATCATTTTTCATCTTATGTCATTTAGGGTGCATTGATTTCACTGTCTCCACAGCCAAGGCAAATTCATGTGTATCTGCTCTCAGGAGAAACCGGTTTTCTTCTTTCCTTCTAGTTCCAAAAGTGTGATCATGGAAGGTAAGAACATGGCATTTGGAGTCTGATAAACCACCAAGTTCAAATCCCAGCTTCGCCTTTTACTATTGGGTGATGTGTAATTGAATCTCTCTGACTCATTCATTCATTCATTGCAATAGGGTTTCTCTAAGTAGCCCAGGCTGGCCTCACACTCATGATCATGCTACCTCTCTCCAGGGATCCCTTTATTAAAAATAGGAATAGTAGCATGTGCCTCATGAAGGGCTTAAGGGGTTAAATGGGATCGTGTGTAGTAAGCTAAGTGCTAAGAAAAACAAAAAACAAAAGACCAACAAAAACTGACAAAGAAAAGTTGCTATTCAAAGACTTATATAATGATATAGGATAAGTTTTAAAAAAAGATTTCTGCAGTTTTTAAAGAGCAAAAATATAAACAAAGCAACCAAACAATAACCAAGAGCTGTGGCTACACTAACGACTGTCTGTAACCACTACACTCAATTCTCTTTCTTTCTGAATCACAGACTCAGCATGGCCAAAGCTGAACTTGTTTTCTGCCACAAAATGTGTCCCTTATTGATTGAAAGACAATCACGACACACACAGAATCGTAGCCTTCAGCTCTCCATCTTAACAAGTGTTAATCATCACGGATTTCACCTATGCATTGGCCCCTAATCAAAGGCACATAGCTTTTCTCCTTAATAGTAATTATCTCTTCCCAATGGATCTTTAGTCCAGCCCACACCCCAAACCATTATTTGCCTTTCTTGCTTAAAATGCCTCTGTGACTTTTCATTGTGCTTGGAGAAATGTCCCCAATTTTTTTTTTTTAATCACAGGCCAATTTCCTATTCTATCTTGATCTTGCCTACTTTGGGGGCATGCTTTCTTTTCCTGGTACCCTCATGTTTCTTTCCCCCGTGGGACACTACCTTTTGCTTCCTATGACTGACTCTCTTTAAGTCTGAATGACACTCATCATGGTTCTGTCTTCTCTATACCTCTGCTGGCACATTCCCATTCATCAAGGGAGGGACATCTGTATGCTCATTTGTGTTCTGTCCTGTCTTGCCCAGCACCTCTGGAAGGCCAGAGTGGGCTTTCCCTCTTCGTTGTTGAATTCTCAGTAGTTGGCACCTGCTGGGGGTTCTCATCTGTATTTCTAGAATGAATAATGGAAGGCATCTTCTAAAGTGACTTGCAAACTTGTTTACAGCTTGCAGATCTTGATGATTAAAATCAAGACTTCCAGGATTTCAAAATTCTGAGTGAAGCTGTGGCCTGCATTAGGGATTCTCCTCCATCACCTGCAGCCCAGATGGATTCTGAAAAGCTTGTTTCAGCAAAACGCACCGAGGGAGGGAAGCTAGGTTCTGCTACTGAGCTACAGCCACTGCTTCAGACGTCAGAAGCTGCCTAACAGAGGACTCCTGACCTTGGCACTCACAGCAGAGAAGGTGACAGGTGGGAGCAGCCAGGACATGCATGGGGACTTCATTCTGAGAACAGAATGGGTGGTGATTCATGTACCCACTGCTCACGCATGTGCTTGGGCTTTATGGGCTGTATCAGCACTTTTCACAGCAAAACCTTACACGTGCTGTTCTCCTATGTGACTAACCCTGCTGCAAACTTCCCTCACATGCCTTTTATATGCTAAGCTGTACACTTGGACAATTCTGTTTTCTTAAAACTTACATTGCTAAAAATATTTTATTTTATTTATAAGCAGAGAGAGACAGAGAGAAGAGAAACAGAGATAGAGATAGATAGATAGATATATAGAGAGAATTGGAATGCCAGGGCTTCTAACCACTACATACAGACTCCAGATGCATGTGCCACTTTGTGCATCTAGCTTTTTGCTTTTTGTGGGTACCGAGGAACTGAACCCAGGTCGTTAGGCTTTGCAGGCAAGCGCCCTAACCACTGAGAAATCTTTCCAGTGCAGACAGTTCTATTTTCTGTGTCCTATATTTCTATGTCTCTTTAATGGACACCTGCAATTCAGTGTGTCATAGGACAAAGAAAAGAATGAACAGTCCCTGGAAGACCTAATAGACCTCTTAAAGCCTGATGGGCACCAATGAAGAAGGACATGTCAGGGGCTTGACTCCACTAGTCTACGGAGACACTGAGCCTCAGGGGAAGAGTTCTGAATGGGGCAGAGATGTTTGCTTGGTATCTTCAGAGTGGGGAGCTCTTCCTTCATACCCAGAAGTCTGTATGAATGAGACAGGTGTCATGAAGCTATTGTTGAATTTCCATATCATGGTCAACCCCCCCCCCCAACGTCTTGCCTTTAACTGTTCTCTTCAGCATGTGACTGAGTCTTATTTGGTATGAAAGAGGCATGACAGTCTCATGAGACCTTGTGCCTCTACAAAGAACTCCCGTCCCCTCCTGCTTTCATATCCCATGGGTAAGAAGGTCATACCCCTAAAATCGCAATGTTTCAGTATCTGAATG
The DNA here is from genome assembly GCA_004024765.1 of Zapus hudsonius. Lineage (NCBI taxonomy): Eukaryota > Metazoa > Chordata > Mammalia > Rodentia > Dipodidae > Zapus > Zapus hudsonius. The sequence goes on along the minus strand of PVHP010014472.1, from coordinate 32,300 downwards.
AGGAATTTGCTCTGTTCTTAGTTGCAAAGACTATGTGAAAAAGCATTAAGCATAGGAACAAAAATTATGCTATTGTTTTTGTTTATTCTCTACTTTTCTACTACTAGGTGGATTCCTACTCTCCAATAGCTGTTCACATGTGAAAAGCTTTGGGCATTTTTGGGAGAGTCAATCCCTACACAACCAGGTAACTCTTCGGTCTATTTGCATCTATCATCACTGTAGACTACACTTTCTTTGTGTTGAAGTGATCACCTCATCCTTTGGATTATATGAGAGCTTTCCAGGCAGGATGCGCATTTTCTTCATGACTGAGTATCTAACAATACTTGAGTATCTAACAATTCCAAACACGTGGGACTTAGCGCATCTCTTTAAATGATGTTACAGTTGGACTAGTTCAACCTTACTAGCCATGTTAAAATCATATACAACTTACTTTTATTGACTGACTGGTTGGTTGAGTGTAGTACTGGGAATTGAACTAAGAGCCTTGAACAAAAAGATGCATTCTCTAGCACTGAGAGATACCCCCACAGCAGGAAATGATAAATTCCAATAATGCTATGGGTTAATGCTAAAATTTTCCCGTGTCAGATTAACTGTGCATTCAAGCCCTATGCCTTCAGCTCCATGAATGAAGTTTCAAGTATCTGCTGAATTCTGCTTGACTGTAGGTAAGAGACCCAGCCTGAGGTCTGACAGTCTCACCCTCCAACTCTTGGATTTTGAATTTACCAATTAAATGACACACAGAGGCTGTTCTCTCTTCTTTTTTCTTTCTCATAGACTTCAAGGTTTTAGAAATCCCATCTACCTGCTAGAGTTTGCCTTAAACTTGCTGTATTTGAATGTCCTTGGGAAAAACCACGCTGGGTTTGAAGACACGCTAGTGAACAGTGACTAGATCCTGAAGGGGCTTACCCCAGGACAGCAGAGGGCCATCCGCTGCCTTCGCAGGTCTCTGTTGTGTGAGTGCTTCTTCAAATCTCCTAATTATGCTAGGAGCTGGGAGATATGGTTTATATGCTAACCACCAAGGGCCAGCTCCTTGAAAAGAGCAGACTTGGATGGATCTGACCCTGTGCGTGGGACAATCAGGACAAATATAGGCTTTTGATTGTCCACCCACTGGACTATCACTCCCTCAGTGTGTGTGGGAACCACAAGGGTTCCCCCCAATAGGCGGCAGGAGTTTACATCTCTTGGAGCTACAGGACTCTTGTAGATCATTTTTTTCCTTGTACATTTAGACTCTGTATACTTGGAATATCACAATTATTATCCTTTCCTTGTTGCATTTCTTCCTGGCTTGAATGAGATGACGCCATGATGCGTCAGTGTGTGTAGAAATTACATATTAGTGTACACATTCATTACACAATAAAATATGACTGCTAATGACAACAGGCCATCACATTTTCTCTTTCCTTTCTTCAGCTCCTCCTTCATCTCATCTGTTCCATGAAAGCCTTTCTATATAGAAGCTATTTTTCAAACAATCATCGATTTATGTAAAAAAGAGGCTGACTGATAGAGCCCAACAAACTCCAGGGTGGCTTGTGCACATGGATAGGAAAATGACAGAAAAATCTCATCCAGCCCTGAAGACCACCATGATCTGATAAGATCCCCAGTCAAGCTTGGTTTACCAGGAGCATTTAGCATGGCTGTTTATTAGGTAAATACATTAGTGAAGATGTTAACATTTATTTAACACATATACTACATAGATAGACTTTTTCATTGCCTCAACATTGTTAAAGATTTAGAGATTAAGGTTGTAGGCATGATTAAAAATAATGTATATTTTTCAGAAAATAAAATTAAAAACCCAGCAAAATTCATTCCAAAGTCCAAGTCTTCAAGTATTGGGAGTTCTTATGGTAACAAGGGTATATAACACATATTGTTCAAGACTTTTTTACAAATTAAAAAAAAATCTTAGATAAGGAGGGGTGTTGGGGAAACTGGGGATAACAACTCATTGTTTGCCCAGTAAATAATGTAACTCATTATGGACAATAAAAAAAAATAAAAAAAATAACTCCAGGGCTAGAGAGCTTTCTCAGTGGTTAAGACACTTGCCTGCAAAGCCTAATGACCCAGGTTCAGTTCTCCAGCACCCATGTAAAGCCAGATCCACAAAGTAGAACATTCATCTGGAGTTCATCTGCCGTGGCAGGAGGCCCTGGTGTGCCCATTCATTCTCTCTCTCTATCTACTTCTTTCTCTGTCTCTGCCTCTCTCAATTTAAAGCAAAAACACCAAAAATATAGAAAAACAGAAACAAATCCAAATGTTATAGCTTTCATATTTGCTTCCGGCCTGTGTGCAGAAAATCTACTTATCATTACCAGGAACATTGCAGGTTTTTTCTATCTTCAAACCCAAATGATTCAAAATGACCAGAGAACCTTCTAAAAGGTTCATATGAATGAGAGCCTCTCTTCGATTCTTCTGGACAAACATATAACAGCAGGTGGAGCCCCCACACAGGAAGGTAGGTGTCTGGGGGCCCTTCAGTATCTGGTCAAGCAGCTCAGGACTCCTTCACTGTCACCCACAGTCCCTCCTTCTATCCTATGGGCCACGTCTCTTTCAGGCTACTAATTGCATGTGATTTTGGAAGATCAGAAATTAAAAAGTGGAAAAATGACAGAAGCAAAGCAGAGCAAAACAACCAGACGTGGAGATCATCCCCGAATCTCCCTTGGTCCCTCGAGTGCCACCCCTTTCTTCCTGTTTGCTTTCACATAGGCATCAAGCTATTAGGGTGTGTGGAAGGGAGTAAAGTGAGCTTGTCTTGTGAGTGAACTAGAAATTAAAATTGTACTTCTGTCAGTCTGGAATCAGGGATTGTTTTCAAGGTCTCCCCAAACATTTAATTTCAAATGAGACTTCATTTATTACTTCAAGAAAGGCCAAATACATAATTTATTAGCAGCTTTCAGTCAATATACCCTTATAAGCATGTTTCCCATGAGCCTTTGAGTAAAAGTATGTTATGCTAATTCTATTAGTTGGGTACACAAGAGCTGTCTAAGAGAGTAAACATGCATTAAAAGCAGACACATGTGAACGAAGAAATACCGATCCACCTACTGTCCAGGGTCAAATTATCAAGGGATAAGGAATTGTTAAACTTGTGTCCTTATTTATACCAGGAATGTCTCTCCACCCAGAGCTCCGAGACACTCAGGGCCATGTGTGGACGTCTCATGGTCCAGGGAACAGGGACTCACCGCGTCTCCAGCGGCACGTTGCTGTTCAGCACCCAGCTGTCCTGAAGCTGCACTGACTCTGGTGTGGTGGCCAGGTCGTTGGGTGCTGGAGCAGGGGCGTGGATCTGGCTCCGCCGATTGGTCAGCGAGTTCCTGTTGAGCGAGTTGGCAGAAGAATGGTGATGGGAAAGCGTGTGGTTGTGCGGGGGTGGGAGAGGAGGCCGCAGGGTGGACTGGCTGTGATGGTTGGGAGGGCCTGGAAGAGAGGAAGGAGAAAGAGGAGTCAGTTTCTGTAGCTTCCAGCCTCGGGGATTCTGTCCACCTGAGGACTGTGCTTTGCAGGCAAAGTCCCAGAACAGTTGAAAACCACAAACCAGAGAGAAAGGTAGCATTGCACAGACAAAAACTTCAATTTGCTCCAGTTTGCATTTGGTCCATATACATCTAATAAAGATTAGCAAAACCAAGTTGATAAGGGAAGGTGGGGGGGGGCGGGTGGCTAGTGGAATTATTTGAAACGTATTCGTTAATATTTCAGTGAAAGTAATGAGACACTCAAGGTTGTTTTTATTCCATTTTCTGATAGGCCAGAAATGGCCCACTTTCTTTGAAAACAAAACCATCGTTTCTCATGGAGTTAGAAAGTATAGTACTTTGTGCCTTGGGGTGGGAGGTGGTGAGAGGTTGGATAGTGGCTACAGAGTTACAGCTAGGTAGGAAAAATAAGGTCTGGGGTTCTTTTGTACAATAGAGTCACTGTTGGCAATAATAATGCATTTCCAAATAGCTAAAGAAGGATATTTTGAATGTTTCTTCACAAATAGTTCAGTTTCAGGTGGCCAGTGTGTTAATAATTATCTCGATTTGATAATTACAAAATGTGTAAATACTCACGGAAACATCAAATGCTAGGCCATATATTTGTACAATTATGTATGAATTAAAGATAAAGTTATAAAATGAATCTTTCTATAGATAATGCCAATATGGTACACTCCAGCCAGGTGGTATCACATTTACATCCCCTTAGGATCCAGGCAGGAAGTGAGACAGGCCAATTGTGGAACGGATTGAACCGGAGGGTACAGGGGACAGTCCTCATAGGCTTCAGGATAGTGTGGCCACTTGGGAATTGGGAGGGTAAAGGAAGACCTATCTTGGAATTTTGTGAGAAAACCTGAAGACTTGGACTTTGGAATGAATTTTGCGGTTTTTTTTAATAGGTTACAAGCAACACACATAAATAAATACAATAGCAACAACAACACACACATTTGTATACAGTGTTTTCTTTTTAAATGAGAGAAAACAAAGCTGTGTATGAGCACATTCTCATCCGTATGTGGATAGCTCTCCTCTCCGATGAATCTGGTCTCTCCAGAAGGTCAAGGGAGATATTTTCAAACCACGATCCTTCACTCCAATTCACATCCCGGTTTTCAAATCATGAAATCCTCTATCCTTGCAGGGAAAACGCCTGACTTCTGGAAAAATCCCCTACGTAGGATGAATCTCCCATGGGTGTTTACAACAACCGAGTCTCCATAGACACAGTGAGATATTTTAAACATCATGAAAATGAAAGTGGTTTAACTATGCGCTGCAAGCCTATAATTTCCTTTTAATGGATCCTGAAACATGACTTTTAATTTGTGTCCTTTGAGAAAGTTTATTTTTATTTATTTATTTTTTTTTTGAAGCCTCAAGTCAGGGTTGGCAGCTCACCAGGTGACTGCTGAGCCCTGTCATTTTGGCCCCTGCCAACTTTTAAAATCCCCAGCTCCTGCTGTCCTGGCTTTAAGAAGTTGGCTCAAGTCATTTAAACAAGCAATTTGACACAAATTTCCAACTACTTGTCTCCTTATGTGGCCGGGTTACATCTCCAAAAGGTGTAATCTACATTCTGGGGTTCCTGGGAAGCTTGCAGAAACATTCCGAGAGAAAGACAACATGTCAAAAAAGATACTAGGTTTGGAGCCCATCAAGACCAACCAAAACAGGAAAGAAAAATACAGAGGAAACCTGTTCCTTGAAGTTTCCATCTCTGGGTTAAAATTACTTGGGAGATTTTTTTTTTAATGTTCAGAAAAAGACAAGTTAAAAAAAAAAACCCAGTGGGAAATGCACGGTACCGTTGTATAGATTTTAAATCGTGTCCTCCAAATGAACCTGCAATTCATGTTTTACATTATGCATCGGTGACACTTTAGATATATCTTTGGGGGAGTTTCATAGCTGAAGCAGGCTATTACATATTCTGGCATTGTTGTGTGTCTAGTAATGTATTATTACATAGTTATTTGGCATTTGTCTGTCTCCTATTAGTGGCAAGAGGTGGGAAATGATGTAATCACGATTCCTCAGAGATGCTTTCCAAACCCCTCACACAGGGTTAATGAATTCTCATGCCTTCCTTCCCCCCTCTCTCAACTCCTCTCCAAGTGTGTCATTATTACCCATTAGGTAATTACGAGACTTGCCTGGGGAAGATGAGGTGAGTCAGTGTTCAGGTGAGAATCCCCCCTCCCAGCCCCAAGCCCTAACTTTCTACCTTCCTCTGCCGCACCTCTCTGGACCACACACTCTACCAAAGTACAAAGAGGCCCCTGTGAGAGAGTCAGATGCCCCTGCTTCCTGTTTATTCACCCCAGATTTTCCTTGCCTATGACCGGACTGTGTGGTCTTCTCTGTCCATCTCTGTTGGGTGTGGGTGGGATTCCTGTGGTTTCTGGGTGTGGGTGGTATCCAAGGGTGATGTCTGGAATGGGGTTGGAACCAAGTTGTTTGCTATCCAGTGTGTTCCAAATACAAGGATTGGTGAGAGGGTTCATGTAACTGGAAGAGAGGTCAAGGTCTCTTTCTACTTCACCTACAAGAAAGACTTAGAACTTTCTGGAAAACAAATGGAGAAAGAAAAAAGAGAAGATAAAAGAACATCCAATTTTCCATTCATCCCACCCTCCTGCAAAGCCACATGCTAATTCACTGCAAGTCTAGTAATTAAAACACAAATTAGCTGGGACCTCACTATTGGAAGGTGTTCTTCTTATTTCCTTATTCATTTCCAAAATGATGTTGAGTTTAATTTGTTCATACAACCATCTATCCAGCAGCCATATTTTGAACGAGAGGCAGGAGATAGAAGATACCCACTCCACAGAGAGGCAGACACTACCACTAGGGTACACAGAGCTATGTGAGGTGGGTGAGCTTTAACTATAATTTAGGATTGCAAATCTAAGGCATGGCACCCATCAGTAACAACACACTTGGGCCAGGAAGACCGGGCTGAGTACTAGGATATACAGGATCCCTTGCCACAAGGACTAATACAGACAGCCCACGGAGGAGGATATCCAACTGATCAGGGATGGGGAGGGAGGAATTGGGGAATTCGGGATAACAACGCATTGTTTGCCCACTAAATAATGTAACTCATTATGGACAATAAATATATATTTAAAAAAAAGAACCTTGTTTAAGGGATGAATCTGTCACGTTCTAATTGTAGGGGCCTGAGCATGCTCTCCTGTATCTTTGACTTTAACTTACACATAGGTCAAAGGGTGAAAAATAGCAATAAATAAATAGATAAATAAAAAATAAATATAAAACCCCAACTAAGGTTTCTGTGGATGTGAGAAAGGATGAAGAAAAAAAATGTTAGTGGTAGGTGAGACTTCAAACAGAGGACACTGGTTTTGAGGGAATAAAATAATAGTTAAAACATATTAAAGTCCCAAATGATCCTGGGTTTGAGTAGCAAAAGTCAATCTAGATTCTATGTACAAGGTCAAAATCCCAGATCAGCAACCTTCAGCCTGAATATGATCAAAAACCCAAGCTCAATATTTTGCTGTATTCCAGATTTCTGACAACTTCTGGAACAAAAACCAAAATGCCAATAAGCTAGAAGTGAATGTGTGGGCTCCATCTCCCCTTGGCCCCTAACCTTAACAATCCTTATCACCTTACCTTGCTGTTTTAGCCATTTGTGTCTCAGAGTCCTTGTGTTCTTATGTGGGAGGTTCCTAGTGTAGCCTGGATACTGTGTGTTCAGCGTGGGTCATATCCCTCCAATGGCGAATGTTCTTTCTTGTGACCAATGATCCCCAGGCACTTTACATCTATCAGCTTTCATTAGAGACACCCCAGGGCTTGCTGCTTGGAAGGTTTTGCATTTCTCCAGTTCAAGCAATGGCTGACAACATGCCTTACTGCTTTCCAAGATGCCTGGATGCATACAAAGGCCTTCTCCACAGAATAGAAGCCTTCACTCTGATGGAACAGAACTGGCGATGCTGATTGGATTCAAGAACCCCAATGTCCACTTTGCCTGATATTTTTATTCAAGAACCCTTATGTCCACTTTGCCTCATATTTTTATTGAAGAACCCCAATGTCCACTTTTGTTTTATTAAGTAGAAATTTTTAATGAACAAGCCATGTGTTGGTATCACCATTTCTCTCCCTCTCCCATTCCACTGAGGGTTCTCCTCGCTGGGATTGCTGGAATGCTCCATGGAACGGAGATCTATGTGTTGTGTGAACAGCAGTCAGTCACTGAGGGAAGGGGCAATGCCTCTAGATGTTCTCCCCACCATGATGCTTACAATTTTCCCCTTTCCTCTTCTGCAAAGTTCCCTGAGCCATGGTGGGTGAGTTTTAAGTCAGCTTTAGTCTTGAGCTCTCAGCAGCCTCTGGATTTCTGCTTTGGAATATTTGAGTGTCCTCGGTGTCTGTCTCCATCACCCTGGCACAGGTCGTCAGGCTTGCTGTGGAAGCAGCCCTCTTGCCCACACACCCCTTCCTTTGTGGTTTCCTCCGGGCTCTCGCTGATGTGTTAGGGTTAGCTCTTCCCCTGCCAGGGAGTCAGCTATCATTTCCAATCTTGTTGGTGGAATTAGGTTGTCCACGGTTCTCACTGCTCTCTGCTTTAACCCTGGGTTGCAAGTCCCCCATCTTGACCGGAGGTCCTTAATGTCCACTTGGAGTCTCCTATCTTTATTGGGTTTCCTTGGTGTGTATATCACTAATGACTCTCCTAGCGCACAAATACAACACCACATAATCATACAATTTAACTAGATAAAACCTGTATCACATAAATGCTTACAGTAACTATGATCCCAGTAGGGAGGTACCACTGAGAACGCAATCCTCAGCACCTGCTGTGCTTGACTTGAGAACCCAGAAGTCTGACTACATAGCAAGACCCTGACTCAAAACAGAAAAGCAAGAAAAATCTGGACGTTATTTTTAGGCCCCACATGACTCTTCATGGTAGGAAGAAGGAACTGTTGTTTTGATTCTTTACCAAGAGCTAAGGAAGGTACTGTCAAAGCTCCTGGAACATCTGAGCAGATTTCCAGGGCAGGTGCTTCTGGTCCATGGGAAGTTCATTGCTTGCATAGACTACCTACCATCTGTCCTGTCCAAGCCCGGGCTATGTCCTGTGGTTTGCACTTTTTGTGGGACAATTGATTTTTGACAGAAAAGCCATTCATATACTTTGTGCTTATTGGCTGACTTAAGAAAAAGGTTTCTTCTTTGAGTAGAATTTTAATTCTAACACAGATCTGCAGACTGAAGTCTGGACTTAGCCAGTATTGAGGGCAGCAAAGTTGTCCAAACACGCATGGAGACAAGCAATACCTACACTTCAAATAGCATAAAGGAAACATTTTCAGGGGAGCTAAGGAAGTAAATGGTTAATAATTGGCTATTGCTGCTGAAATCTGCTTATATAAACAGCCTTTGGGCTGGGTCTCCTCTTGCCCTGGATGAGGGTAGGAGGTGTGGGAAGGCAGGGACAAATGAGATGATCTTGTCTTGCTTTATAGTTGACACCATTTTTTTCCTCTGTGATTAAAAAGGATGATAACGTGTACCAGAGGAAAAACAAAAGTAGGGGCCTGCCTAGCTGCTCATAAATCAGTCATTCATGGTGCTGGCATGCCCACGGCTGTTGGTCTTTAAGCACTACAACCCCCTCAGACCCCAAGATGATAAATTAACCACAAACTCCCTGCCTTCTACAGACCCACATCTTAGGAACATGTTGGAAGATGCTGGAAGTTGGTGTTGGCAGAGGGTTTGGAGTTTCTGGTTGTTGAAAACTGGTGTCGGGACACAGTTCAAATCTGACCTTGTATGGGAGCTAGAGGGAACTGGGGTGAAGACTTTCAAAATAACATCCTGTGGTTAGGACTAAGGAAGGAGGATGGAGTCACTCTGGCCATGGGCCTTGACTCTACCTGGCCACGTATTAGATGTGGGACCACTGCTAAGTTACAGTCTGTTTTTACGAATGTGTGTTTTCGCCTGTAGAATGGTATAGTAATTTTACTTCTCATCTATGATCAGTAGGAGAATCAAATGAGAACCTCTCAGAAGGAAGCTAGCATGATCAAGCTATGAAATATTACCACATCCGGTCGTGATAGTTAAATCTCTTGTCAATTTGACAGGATATAGAATCACCATGAAAACAAATCTCTGGGAATCTGGGAGGGATTTTCCTGATTAGGTTCATTGTGATGGGAAGATCCACCCTAACTATGGGTGGCACTACTCTGTGGGTCTCTGTTGTCTGGCTCTTTGACATGGCAGATCTTCCAAGGAACATATCAAATGAAGAGTTAAAATGGCCAACCTCAGGCCCTGCCACCTACAAGTTCACCCTTCAGAGGGCAGACTAAAGGGATGTGTCCCCGAACTGGTTACAGGCAGTTCCAGGAACGTGTCTGTGAGAGGTCACTGGGACTATTTTACTTCCATTCTCAAAACAACCATTGTGAATGACAACAGAATGCCAATATTAGCTTGGCTGCTATGATCTAAGTTCCCCTTGTGAGCTGATACTGTGCTAAGCACTCCACAGACATGATTTCAGCATATTCTCACTCACTGGTAGAGGACATGGCCCTAATCATTGTCATTTTACACACACACACACACACACACACACACACACACACACACACACACACTGCAAGTGAAGTTTAAACCAGCCTAGGAATCCGCCAAAGGTCACATATCTTAGTGACAGAGCTGGCATTTGATCCCTGGGCTGCTGCTTTCAGCTGTATGCAAAGGAGTGTGAGGTGAGCACATCCTTACCCATGGAGGGGGCACACCCACTCGTCCAGCCCTGCTAATGTGTACCTTGTCTGGCAGAAGAGAACTAGCTTGACTCTGGTTTGTGCTCATGTGCTTACATGGCAGAGCAAAATCTTAGAGATTGGAGAGAATCAGCCGCCCATAGTCTCCTGGCCTCCCATGCTAATTACACGGGGAGAAATAGACCAGGACAGCCAAAACATGGTGTAAGCTTTCCCAAGGGCCCTTCCGGGCTTTCTCTGGCCACATCCCTTGGTCTAAACATGATAGCAGTTAGGTCTGCAGAAGCAGGGAGACGGGCACACTCCGTCCTGGCTTGTCCTGTCCTGTTCTAACTCCTCCAACACCATGGGGGGGGGGTGGACAGATGGAGGGGTCGTCCAAATCCAGTCTTATGTTTGCCAAGAGATTTTCTGATTTGTCTCTAAGTATCAGGCAGTTTGGACCCTGAGTTCTCTCCCTCCTCCCTGCCTTAGCATCTGCTGAGTGATTTACTACCAAAGAATGGACATCCATTTTCGATTACTGACCTGCGTGTGTGGTCTAGCTGGCTTCTGGGGCAGGTGAACCATCAGAGAACTTTAGTTATCTGGGATGGGCTATAGCCTTCCAGAGTCAGGAGAAGGGAAGGAAGGATGAAGAAGATCATCTCTTTTCCAGTCTCTGGGTACTTGGCTCCTGTTCTGACCACTGTTTCTTAGCTCAGGTGGTACAGGAGACAACACACTGTCCTGTAATGGGGGCGGGTCTGTCCTTGAAGGGCCCCCTTCAGTCTGATCAGAGGGTCAGGGAACACAAGGGCTTTACTCACTTGTAGGAAATGATTTATAGTTCCTTTGTTTATACAAAATATATGATCTCTCTCAGAGGAAAAACATGCCATTTCATGCACTTAGAGACCGAAGCTTTATCAGCTGTCCCTGTATACATAAGAGCAGGGTTGGAGGGCCACCTTAGATCCCTAAGAGCAGCAATGTCCACTCACTAAGTACCAGGTGTGCTCCAAGAGCCCTATGCCATTCACCTCATCTTACTTATAGGGCTTGGGAAGTGGCTCAGAGGTTAGAAGCACTGGCCACTTAAACATGAGGGCCTCTCAGCCTGGAAAATGTCAAGTCAGATTCCCAAGAACTGGGCATGACCACACACATCTGTGACCTCAGTCCTCAGGGGCAGAAACCAGAGAACAGCTGGGCTTGCTGACAAAGTCTCTCCCTCAAGTGGAGCTGCTGTTGGTCAGCAAGCCCTGAGACTTTGTCTCAAGAAAAGAAATACATAGGTAAGTGATCAGCAAAGGCGATGGGTATGCATCTGCACATTCATGTGCACACACCACACACACAAACTTAAAATAGCCTGAGAACCGGATCATCTCCTCCATTTTAAGGGTGAGGCAGCTGTTGGGAGATTGAATAGGTCTCCCTCCATCAAGGGTCATGAACTGTGATCTATGTGTGCCCTTTCCAGATGCTCATGTTGCCCCCTTCACACATCTTTGTCATACCCTCAGCACATCCTTTACATCATTCCAGGACTGTCCTTTGTCCTCAGGTGCAATGTGAGCTTCTCCAGGGAAATGGGTGAGTCGCTCTGGATTTCATATCCCTGATAGAGGCTGCAGAGCCTGGGGCACCAGTGCCAATGGGCACACCATTGACAACCGTGCCACCTAGGAGGATTATATGAAGACAGATCCCAGATCTCCCCCTCCGTCCTTTGAGTGCTCCCATTGATTCTAGAATCAGAGATGGACCTGCCCTTATTTCCACCCATTTCTCTTGCTTGAGGAGTTCCTGTAAGAGAGAGGCAGAGGCAGCAGGACACAGGAAGAAGGTGACCTTGAACTCCTCTTGGTTTTGGTTTTTCTGTTGCAGGTTCTGACATCTCTTTGTTTCCAAGTAGCTTAACTGACATATGATACTGTTTTCCTCTTTACAGCACGCATGCCCATGCCCACACATCTTTTTATTTTTTTGAAAAAATTTTCACTTATTTATCTGTAAGGAGAGAGGTAGTGGGGGTGGAGAGAGAATATAGGGGTGCCATGGCTGCTGGCCTCTGCAAGCAAATTCTAGACATGCACCACTTTGTGCATCTGGTTTTATGTGGCTACTGGAGAATCAAGCCCAGGTCATCAGGCTTTGCAAGCAAGTGCCTTTAACTGCTGAGCCATCTCCCCAGAACAGCTTCCTGAGCACATTCACTGAGGTGTACAACATGCAAATTTCAGATCACCATGCCACGTCCCTTAGAAGTCTGCACTGATATACAATATAGACAGTTGTCACAAGAATGCTGAACACATGGCTGTATGGAAGAGACCAGCAAGTCAAGAAATGCTCATCTGTGTAATAGTGGCACTAAACCTAGGAGGGTAACCAACAGCTTACTGATTGGCTAAGAGATCTGCTTAGTGACAAGAAACCCTTAACTGGAACTGGGATCCATAGCAAAATCCTATGGGGACCAAGAACTAGGGCTCCTAGGGGAAATTCCCACTACCAGAGAGCTGCAGAGAGGCTATACCCATTAGGAGCAAGCCAAAATAGCATTTTTGTCTCATTTAACCTATATTGATCTCACTCTCTGATGGAGATTCTGTCTGTATTTTTCAGCAGGCATTGATAGAGCCAGGGACAACTCAATTTCACCAACAAGACATTGGATGATGGCTGACATCCTGGCAGGAGACAAACCACACAGGACCCAAATGAAACCTATGAGAAAGTGATGAGACAAACAGGAGACCAATCACCACAGCAAGTCTGATAACCCATGAGAGGTCAATGGAGACAGACAACAACGATACCCAGTGCAACCTAGGGCAAAGATACAGAGATACTTAAGATCTCAACAATAAAACTAAAACTCACCCACTATGACTCAGAGAACTGAGCGGAAGAGGGGACTGAAAAAATGTAAGAGCCATGGTGGGGGAGAATATCCAGAGACATTGACCAGCTCAGCAACAATACACAGAGGGGGAAGAAAAAGAAAAAGAAAAACTGGCTCCCTCTGGTGCAGTTCATAACCCCCTAACCTATGGACAGATCCAGTTTTCACACCAAGGAAGAACTCCAGTGGGTAGGGGACAGAGAAGAGAGAAACAGGGACACCTTCATAAGATTTGCTCATATATATATGATATATATCATATAATATATATTTAATATATATATAATATATATATTAAAGATATATTTTTTAAAAAAAGAAGTCTCTTCTTATTTTCTCCTTTCCTCTCTCAGGAAGCCTCTGGTAAATTCCAGTCTAATTCCTGTTTCTACAGATTTGCCATACAGGAAATTTCACAATAATGAAGTTTGGCTCTGGTTTGTAACACCATGACATCTGTCTAAGGCAGAACCCTTGGATCCAATCAAAGTTAGATGCCAGTTGGGCACACCTTTAGAAGGTCACAATACCTGTCCCTGAAAAGATGAAAACACCCATACCCAAGGTTCTCTTTGGCAGCATGGTGCTATTGATGTATTTTTTTTTGGGGGGGGGAGGATGGAGATCTTCAGATAATGACCATTGCAAAGATAGCTGGATGCTGAGGGTTAGAAAGGAGCCTGGAATTTGTTCTAGTGGACAGATGTGGGCATGCTGATGGTCTAGGGCCATTGCTGCCCAGCCCAAGCCCATCTGGTCTCACACAGAGCCTTGTGGAGATGAGGGTCATGGAGGACCTTAACTTGAGTGCCCAGTTATCAGCTGCCCAGATGTTCTAGCTGCTATGTTGGAATTAAACTACCAAATTATCACATATAAGAGCAAGAAAGAGATGTATATCACAGCTGTCTGTCACCTTATCATGTCCAACTCAGTCTTTACTTAAGATCAAGTGAGCCTCATTGGATGGTAACACACACACACACACACACACACACACACACACACACACACACACACATGTGCATGTGCATGCACACACAGAGCACTTGAAATACCTTAGAAGAATCCTTCTAAAGATGTGATTTTAATGCCAAGATCCATCTGAGCAGTGGCTGTGTGAGCATTTCCATAAATCTACATTACCCTAGGTATTTGGATCTCCTCTGAGAGAAAAAAAGCCTATCAGTAGAAAGTAATGATTTTGAGTTTTTCGATTGCCCTAAGGATCTTGACAATACTATTAAGACCCATGAGCTCCCTGTCGAGAAGTTTAGAAGTGAAATTATTAATACACCCAGACGTTATGTTGATTGTTGTGTTGTAGCAGAAAATACTCGTTCTGTTCTCTGAGCTGTGTTATCACTTTCCCAAGTAGAGAATTGCATTAAAAATTTAAACCTCGCATCCCAACTCATTGCATAGCCTTTCGAATTCTTATAAAACAGATTGGGCATGGTTTGACTATTTCCCTACCTATGAAACAGTGTGCTTTCCAAAAAATCAACCATGTTTGGGAGTGGGGGGATAGAAAAGCCCCTCACAGTAGAATTCTCTTCTATCAAGATATTCGTCTCTATCTCTAATTATTGTTGTCTAGGGTGCATTTCATTTCTCCTCCCTTCCTCTTTTTAAAAACATTTTTATTTATTTTTAACCAGAAAGAGACAGATATAGAGATACATATATATATACATACATACATATGTATATGTATATATGGAGACAGAGAGAGAGAGAGAGAGAGAGAGAGAGAGAGAGAGAGAGAGAGAGAGAGAGAGAGAGAGAATGGGCATGCCAGTGTTCCCCAGAAACTGAAAAGAAACTCCAGACACATGTGCTACTTCGTGCATCTGGATTTATGTGGATACTGGGGAACTGAACTCAGGGTCATTATGTTTTGCAAGAAATCACCTTAAACGCTGAGCCATCTCTCCAGCCCTGGAGCTCCTTTTTAATTACATTTTATGCCAACTCTCAAAAATTCTTGCCTCATCTCCTTCTCTTTCTTTTTTGCTTTCCTTTCTATCTTTCTTACTCAAGCTCCTTCTTTCCTCTTTCCTTCCCTCTATCCCTCCCTCTCTTGCTCTTTCTTTCAATATTCCCCACCCCCACCACACACCCCCTTGAATACAGGAAGAACAAAATACAAGAACAAAAGCACCATGACTATTGATGTAGACAGAGCCTGTGCTGAGCAGGCTGAATGAGCAGCGCTCATTAACAGGGAGAGGGACGGAAGGCCGGTTACAAGGCAAGGATGGGAGCAGTTTCACTTCAAAGCTCAGCAGAATTATTTACTATCTGGGTGACCTTTTCCCCAAATCTCTCCTGGTACATGCCTTATAGGGCGAGGGAACAAAAGTTTCTCCATACTATATAAACAGAAGTCAGCTGAATGTCAGCCTACATCTCCTTTTATGTCAAGGGACAGCTGATGTCATGGGATGTACAGGGCTATTGTTGGAGATATTTTCAGAGCACTTTTTTTCTGCCTTCAGAACACACACACACACACACACACACACACACACACACACACACACACACAAAAGAGGGCAAGAAAAACAAATATTTGAGAATTCCTGAAGTAGCTCCCATTACCTGGGATTCCGTGGCTCTAGAATGGTCTGAGAGAGTGCCTTTTGGGTTTTGTTCATGATTGCTAATGGTTTCTTTCTAAGCTGTTATCTTGGATCTGTTTTCATTTCCCAATGCAAGCAGCTTAGACCTCTCCAAGTTCTCATTGGACAATGATAAGGGAAAGGGAAAGAAAAAAAAAACCCAACATCACACCAAGTGCTCAGCATGCAAACAACTTGAGAAGCCCATGTGCTGCGAAGTCTGCAGGTATGTGCCAAGCAGACCATGAGAACCAAGGTGCCCATGGCACTCCTGTGCAAAATGACACTTGGTTCTCATCATAGTCTGCGGGGAGGGTTTCTTCAGGCTTTAAGATGCTGATCTTCCTGGGTTTGCCTGGAGGGCATTTGGAGTCAGGCGCTTTAAGTTCTGCATGTGTGGTTTCCTCATCCATCAACGAATACATGATAAAACAGGGTTTTAATGGGTAAAGATAGCACACCCAGAACACTCAGAAAAAAACACTGCAAGTATGAAGTGCCCAGGGAGTGTAAATATTTGTTTACTTTGTTAACATGCTGGGGAAGGGAGGGCAGGGGTGACCCAGAGCCTGGATGCAAAGATTTTTATTTTGATGACTTGTAAAAATGTTGCCAATTTTTTTAAAACATAAATAACACGGTAAGAATTAAGGGAGTCCTTTTTTTTTTTTCTACTAATGAGTTACAGTGACTCCGGGTCTTACGGAATTTTAAAAATAACCAGTGTGCTTGCTTTTTTCCCATGTTCATCTTCAACACACTGAATAAAGCCCTCAGGCAAACAGCCATGCCCCTCTGATTGTGTGAAAATCAGCACAAAGACACCTAGGTCTTCTCAATGGCTACTGGCCCTGCTTGGCCAGAAAAGCCTATGGAAAAATGAAGACTCTGGAAGTTTGCTTGTCTCATTATGAATCTTGCAGGTTGCTTTGCCATTGCTATCCACCGCTGAGCGACTCACCGAAGGCCTGAGCCGTTCATCAGAGTTAGATGATCTGAGTCATGAATTAGCAATTTGTTTCTTGGGACTTCTTGGGTTCCTGAGACATTCTAGTATTTATCACCTCAAATGGGATCATTCTTAACTCCATAATGAGAGAGCGAGTCATCCCTCATGCGAAGTAATCAGATTTGGTGGACAAAATCATCTCCCTGCCTATCTGACACTTTAACAATGTGGTCTGGGGAGGTTTCTGGCTAAGATGCTCTTTGATGGAGACCTCAAGGGTTAAGAGAAGGAGGCATTCTTCTCTTGGGAAGAACAATGTGTCAGGAGGAATAACAAGAACGAACACTTTAAATCTGGCGATGTGTACCGATTGCCTGGAATATCTGCCTAGGCCTGTCTCTTCCTCTCACCTCCTAGCCTGCTTCTGGAAGAAAACATTGACATAATAAGCAAGGCTGGGCATCCTCATCAGCCTCTGCTGCAGGTCCTCTGTACTTGCGGTAGCCTTAGCCTGGGGAGACAGGTCATGGAGTAGTTCTGGTCCAGTCCGTGCATCTGAGCTCAAATGTCATCTTGGAAGCTAATTTCGGCAGTCAGGCCCTCCTTATTTGCTTCCTTTTTTTCTGAAGTACATGTTGGAATCCATAAAAAAATGATCTGTCTGTCTGCTGCAGAAAGTAATCACCATGAAGGCAAAAAAGGACAATTTTATTCTGTTAAGTCTATGGAACATTCCGTAGCCATAATAAGTGGCTGGATCAACGAGTTAGCTAACTCTACTCTGGTAATCAGGCAAAAACAAAGGAGTTGAAAAGATACCCAAATTGCAGCACAAATGATCATCTCTCCAAGGGGCTACTGCATGGCATCATTTGCGCCAAGCCTCAAAAACATGAACTTGATCCAAGTCCAAGCAATGAGTTTACCCTGCCACCTCTCGCCCAAGCACCACTCTGTCTCACGCAAACAGCAGCAATTTTTTCTTTTCCTACAACAACCCTAACATGACAACAAGTGCCTTACAAGCCAAAATCCCCATGGACCAAAGGAGACCAGAGGCCTCCCATGCACCCCAAGTGGGAATGACACATTTCACTTCTAAACCCTGCCTAACAGGGTCTCCAGTGGCCCTCTCTGCCACCCGAAAGTGTGGCACACTTTCACACATCCACTGCATTAAAAAAAAAATCTTTGCTGAAGCTGACTTCTGACTTGACCTGGGCAGGGTGACGAGGGGTTTGTGGGGTGACAAGACCATCGATGGTAAAGGCAAAGAAGAGAAGACAGTGCAGTGAAGGGTTTGCAAATAAAAGCAGGCAGAATGGATGGCAGGAATTCCACTTCCTTCAGGAAGTCTTCTTAGCTGAGGAACCCCAGGGCTTCCTCCCTAACTGCTAACTGGCTAGGGAGATGGGTGGGAGGGGATTTTACACCTGCTCTGTCTTGTCTGACACTGGGCACATGTTGGCACAGGACCTACTGGACAATCCCTTCTGGTCATATTTAGCCTGTTGACTCTTCATAAGCTCCTCTGATATCTGCATGGTTTCTTATTGAAGTTTTCTGTGACTTTAATCTCTAAAGAGTCTAGCCAAATCAAATGTAGAAGTCCCTTGATAAAGTCCTTTGTACTCCATGACAAAAAACCCAAAGAAATAGTTCTCTCCACAAGATGCCTTCTGTCTTCTTACCAACTAAATTCCTTGCACAAGAACAGTGACATGTGACCTAAGAGCTCAGCAAGCCATTCCCTATCATGTTCAGTCCATTCCTTCATTCATGTTTCTATTTGTTCATTCATGAGCACCTGCCCTGAATTCAAGAACTTTTCATATTACACACTTTCTGATCTATAGAAAGGCAATGAAAGACATGCTCTGTGCTGACCTTCTGTGGATAAGCTAGTCTGCTTAACTCTTTTGAAAAATATTTTATTTATTTAAACATTTTTTGAAAAAAATTGTTTTTGACCATGGGTGCTCCAGGACCTCTAGCCACTGCAAACAAACTCCAGACACACTAGGGAATTGAACCAAGGTCCTTAGGCTTTGCAGGCAAGCACCTTAACTGCTGAGCCTTCTCTCCAGCCCTCTATTTAACTCTTATTTTTCCATATTAACTACAGAGATGCTTCATGTTCTCAAGAACTTTGTTCAAGATTCACCCTTTGGTTCATGTATGAAAATGTTTAAGTGTCATTATAATATGCTGCTCTGAAAATTTTCATAGATTCATATCAATAAATTATACAAACACCCTCTCTTCTACCTCATTTATCTTCAAGACACCCCCTCTTTTCTGCTGGGTCGACATTCATACGAGTCTGAACACACGGGTTTCTGCTAGCATAAAGCTTCCAGGATTCCCAAGAATCTTAATTATCTCCTGTGGAGAGAAACTATAACATTTTGATTCACTTGTGTTTTCAGCTGAACGTGGTATTTATCAACTGTCTTTTATGTTTAATTCTAGATAATAGAGCATCAAGAATCGAAATCCTCAATTATGCTCGGGGAATCAACGTACGATATTGCTT
Organism: Zapus hudsonius; assembly: GCA_004024765.1. Taxonomy (NCBI): domain Eukaryota; kingdom Metazoa; phylum Chordata; class Mammalia; order Rodentia; family Dipodidae; genus Zapus; species Zapus hudsonius. The sequence continues at coordinate 12,950 of PVHP010014472.1, read as the reverse complement.
TCTTTGCAAGATTCGGATTCATAGTTCTTACCCTGGGTTCTGAATTGCTGGGTGGTGTCTACCTGACAGTAACAGGAGACGCATAGCCCTTGGGGTGCACTTTGCACCCATAGAAAGGGGTTCTGAAGCAATATGGAAGGAAGAGGTGAAGGGGTTCCACTACAGGTGTTCTACTATCTACCTGCTCACATTTTAATCCTCTGAGGATGCCGATTCCATGAGACAACACACTTACCAGCATTTAGATGGTTTTATAATGAAAACTCATGTGGGACAACCCAAAGAAGAGTCACAGAACTGAGAGAAGCCGACACACACTTCACACTTAAGGACTGTTCCATTAGGAAATGAAAACATAAACAACTTATGAAATTTACCAGAGGCAACCCTTGATGACAGAGAGCATCATGTTAGAAACACACACTGTATTTTTTTTTTTTGGCAGAAATAAAAGCTAATCAACCTACCATGATGAGAATTCTCATACATTGCTGGTGGGGATGCAAAATGATAGAGCCACTCTGGTAAACATTCACCACACCGCCTAATAATCATGATCTTGGGTGTTTACCCTGGAGAAATGAATGCTGATGTTCACCCCAAACCTGCACATTAGGATGTACAGCAGCTCCGTTCCTAATCACTAGAAACTGAAAACAACCAGATGTCTTGCAAGTGAATGAATAAACAAAGTGTAATAATCCATGCAGGGAATACTATGCAATAAAAAAAGGAATGACTGAAACTAGTAATGATATATTGTGTACTTGAAAATTGCTAAGACGGTAGATTCTGAAATGCTCTCATCACAAAACGATGGTAAGTATATGAGGTAATGGATATGCTCATTAGCTTGATTGAGCTGGTCTGAAATGTAATGTATATCAACACATGGTGCATGCGATAAATTTATATAATTTTGTCAGTTTAAAAATTACTGCAAAAATGACAAAGAATGACTAAGTTTTTATAACGGAATGAAATATTGAAGCAATAACCACTTGAATACGTCTCAACACCAGCATGGGAGGACGAGAGAAGCAACCTTCATTTTTGCATACTGTGTGCTTCAAATTCTGTGACAGTCCAACAACAACAACAAAACCTAGGGCAGATGGCTCCGTGGTTAAAGATGCTTTCTTGCAAAGCATGCTGGCCTGGGTTTAATTCCCCAGTACCCATGTTAAGCCAAAGTAGAGCATGCATCTGGAGTCCATTGGCAGTGGCAAGAGGCCTTTGCTGGCCCATTCTTTCTAAGTCTTCTCTCTTTCTCTCTTGTAAATAAATAATTTTTTAAAAAGGAAATCCTATAGTAACAGATCAGTGATGGCAAGGGATTAAATAAGGAAAACGTGTGATTATAAAAAAGTAACATCAAAGAGTTAACTGAAGTTACCCTGGGTTCTTCTGGTTGTGGTATATACAGGAATCTACTATAGATGTTAAATGAAGAATTGTATAAGGTAAAGTCACTCGTACTGCTTGTTAATTTATTTTTCTTTATTTTTTTTGAAGTGCTGGGATAAAACTAGGCAAGGTGCTTTACCACCGAGCCACTAACTGTATATTAATTTTTTAAAAATCTATTAAAATAATAAAAAATCAATTTGAAAAATGAATATCATAAAGCAGGTTATGGTAGTTAATGCCTTTAATTCTAGCACTTGGGAGGTAGAGGTAGGAGGATCACCATAAGTTTGAGGCTACCCTGAGACTATATAGTGAATTCTAGGCAAGCCTTGGCTAGAGTGAGACCCTATCTTGAAAAACAAAACAAAACAAAAAAAACCCAAAACAACAGCAACAAAAACATGAACAGGATAATTTGAGTCCATGGGAAAGATTTGTTTTAGGTGAACCATGTCAAACAGACAAGTTGAAACTAGTTTCTGAAAAACAAGGGCACAAAAACCACCCAAAACTTGAAAATTTGCCCGACATACTACTCCCTCTTAAAACCAAACACACACACAGACACACAGAGTGAGAAAACCAAAATCAGAAAGAATAGCTGTGTGAGGTCTTAGTGGCAGATTTCTAATCATTTTGAATTTGAATTCATTTGAATTTTGTCAGTTAGAGCTCCTATTTCATTGCAAGCTGGTAAAGGGTACAGAGAGTCTGTCATCCAAAGTTGTTGGCACCTCTGCTGACAGCCAGCACCATCCATAACCTCGCGGCAATATCCACAGGGCTGCATTAATTCATTGCAATAAGATTATTAGTTGATGGGAAACAAATTACAAAGCTCTGCAACCTGTTCAACTTCCTACATGCATACAAGGCCATTTTTCAGGGATAGTAATTGTTACCTTGGAAGAGAAAAACTTCTGTTTGTCTTGGGTAGTTTCTAAAGAAGGGAGAGACTCTGGGAGGGGAAAAAAGAGCACAAAATAATAAAGGAGAAAAAAAAAAGTTCAAGAATTATTTAGAAAGCAACCTTAAAGGAGCTCGGAACTCAGTGATGCTTGGTAGAGAGACACAGAGCTCAGAGAAAGCGAGATTCATGGTCCCTGCTCGTTCAGTTGAAGATTATCTCTGCAGACTGTCATGGATTCTCTGGAAAACAGAGAGGAACGTAGGGAATGCTAAATCGATGGTGGGCAATTTATGGAGACATCTAAAATGGTTTGGATTCTTTGAGAGTCTGTGCCTCTAATGCCAACTAGCAAATGCTTATCTGTCAAGGTTCAGGCACTCCTGGAATCTGCATCAGTCCTTTCCTGCCCTGCGGGTAGAACTGACTTCTCTCCTCCACCACCTTCTGGAATTGTGCAGATGTTCTTTTCCCACCCATCACTTCTTTCTTTGCTGCCCATATCCTCTGGCATGAGGGACTATGCCCCAGCCCAGGGCCTGCAACAAATCAGTGCCTGTAACTGCTTGTTGGATCAGGTTTCCAATAGCAAAAGCTTAACCTGGGGAAACAGGTGTGGCATAATTAGCAGAGCTGTCTGGACTATTCCTGCACCTGTGACTCACATCAGTCCGGTCCATCAGAACCCCTGGGACTCATATACGACAGAGCTGGAAATTCAGACAGAAGGAGAGGGATCTACAGGAAAAATGACATGGCCTGGCTCATAACAGGGACTTTGGTTCTTGAGAGTTTGTCCCTGAAAAGGACAAAATGTGACAGTGTAAGGATTCCAGCCAGGGTACCATAGGCACCGAGGAATAGGGCAGGATGCCGGTAGAGCAGTAGATGGCTTATTTCCTCTTTTCTTTCCCTGACTCTGCGCTGGTCCCTTGGGTGTGTAAGTGCTCTGACCTTTCCCACAAAACTCTTAAGAACACCACCACTAAAGTGCCATCCACGGTTTTCTTCCCCCACCAAAGCCAGCGTTCTGCCTACCTGATAACTGGGAATTTTGCTAAGCCTCTTCCGTTGCTGCAGGCGTTCCTGGCGCTGCCCAGGATGCGGTGGGCACAAAGATGGGGGGTCCCTGCAAGCCCCTGTTCCCAGGCTGGAGCTGTCTCACACTCAGCAGACACCGGGCATGTGGGAGGGCAGGCAGGCTGGAGCGATGTGGCCAGCTCCCAGGCAGACAGGCAGGTGCTATCTTTGCTCCCCTCCCAAGAGCCACACCGCCAGTCTGGCGAAAACCCCAAGGCTCTCGACATGTCTCACTGCTCCAGCCAAACTCCCTCGTCCCAGTTTCTTCCTCTGCAGAAGCCCTTTCTCAGTGTTACATCAGTGGCAGTTCGTGTTTTCCAGGGGGAACAGCTCTTTTCAGGTCCTTGCTTTTAAAGGTGACAAGAAATGTGGCTTGTCTACATTCCCAGCGGTGATATTTTGGTCATAAAATGGGATATGATTTGAAGCCAGAAGAGTTTTCAAGAAAAAAATGGGACCGAAAATTGGAATATTTCTCCTTCCAAGGGAGGAGGGAGGGAGGGAAAGAAGAGGGGAAGGAAAGAAGAAAGGGAGGGAGGGAGGGAGGGAGGGAGGGAAGGAGGGAGAGGGAGAGATAGAAGAGAGAGAGAGAGAGAGAGAGAGAGAGAGAGAGTAGTTTTCTCAGTTAAATGCAATTGTTCCACCCCATTTCATGATCACTTTCTTTCTCCCATAATTTAGGAATAAAGCAGTTAATGCCATAGGGTGCTGGAAATTCAAAACATTTGGAGGTTAATTGTAGGATCTGATGTAACATGACGTGAGCGGGTTTGACTCTTCTAGAAATGAGTTTTTCTCAACCTAAGCATAATGAGCAGTCCAGGGGTAGCATATATTCTGGAAGGATTAGTTCCAGTGTCGCCTGACTTCTAGAACTGGGCTCATAATTTCAGATCAATTACAACTTCCCATGTGATGCAATCCCAGCTATTCCCACCATCTTCTTACTTCCCCCTTTAATACCTTGTACATGTCACATGTATTTCTATACTTATGATTATAGTATTAATAGCTACCTTTTCTAAGCACTTATTTCCTGTCAAATTCTATGAAGAACTATACACAGACAACCATGCTTAGTAAGCATAATGATAAGGGTGGGCGGTACCCATTATTACCTTGAGGATTAGAGAGGTGAAGTAACTTGTCTTAAGTCACTTAGCTGGGAAGCAAGACCCAGGCCAGGCCAGGTGGCCCTATAGCTCTCCTTTATGGGTGGTCAGGATCTCACCAGAAGCCCTTCATCACACATCATTTATAGATGTCGTGGTCCAAACAAGAGAACTTTCCATATCATCCAAATTTACAGCCTTCAAGTACTTGATATTTTTGATTTAACCATACTCATTCAAAAACTAAAAGCCCAATTTGGCTGCCTTTTGAGAGAGTATATAACAAGCATAATTCAACATTTAATTGATGACTAAAAACCCAGTAAGAGCAAAAGCTCTGCACCTTCTTTTCTCTTCATCTTCTTCCCCGAGATCTGGCTGCCAATCTTGTGCTTGCTCCCCAACACCCTGTGCTAACACATCCCCTTTCCTTTTCCGCTGCCCAGCTCTGAGGTTCTTGCTAAAAACTATATTAGCTTTGTTCAAAATTGTGTGTTCCATGAGGAGCAAACGAGACCCCAGATGTAGGCCCAAGAAAGCACATGGAAAAATTTCTTTCTAAAATCTATTTTGAGAACTGAAGAAGGAATTTTAAAAATTCATTTCTCAACTTGGGGTTAGAGTTCAGAAAATTCAGTTGTCAAGAGCCTGTCTGGAACACGTTCTCTGTGGGCACTTAGTGTGTCCTGCACTTAGCCTTATCTTGGGGGACAGGGAGAGACACAACAGTGGAAGGTGAACATCCTTTATATTTGGGTAAGGGACACAGCCAGTTTGGGGGGGGCAGGGCTGCAAGGATGAGGCCCCCTTTCGAGGAGTCTGGCAGTTTGGTCTTTCCAGTGTAGGACAGAGGCTGTGGTAGCTGGTGAGGAAGATATGTGGCATGTTGTTTGGTTTGGGGGCTGGAAAAGTTTGGTACATGGACCATACTCTCTTACCCAGAGTTAAGAATACTCCATACTATTTGGAAGGGTTGTGAAAAAGAAGAATATGTCAGAGATTTTATGTGGATCCCAGTGTACAATTGACAATATTTCCTAGCTGGATTACAGAATACAATTTTCTTCCCATGACCTGGTAGAGACTGGAAAGCTTTCTGGAGGAAGAGGTGCATTGATGTCATCAGGATCTATTCATTCTTACATATGTGGCTGTGTTAATTCCATATATGTGTGTACTTGTTGAATGAATCAATGAATGAATGAAAGAAACAGGCCTAACTGGTAAGTTCAGGAAGTGTTGATCACAGCCCTATGGCTGTGGTTGATTCTAGTAGACTGACACTTTAAATCAACTTAGGCTTCTTTGACATCTTTAGCTCATTAGAGAAACAGCCAATGGGAGGACCCCATAAAACAAGGAAACAACTGGCTTTTCCTTCCTCAGGATATAATGGCCTTCCATCTTATCCACTCGCAATCAATCTGCCCAGGAGTGAGACATTCAAATACAGCATTGCAGCAAGAAGCACACTGCTATGCATGCAATAAATTACACCTCTCCTTCCCCTCCCCCACCCACAGTAGGCCTCCCCCCCCTCTCACTGCAGCTCAATGCACGTGGCTAAAATCAGCAAACATATCTTTTTCTTCTCAGGTGCTTTATATCTTGCCGACTATTTGGGCTTTATTGAAACAGAAATGTCACACTGCTATCTTTAGAACACTCAGGAGTTTGGGCTAAGAACGCCAGAGCGGATGCCCTGCACATGAAAGGGAGGAGATACAGATTCCATCTCTGCAGTGGGAAAGCAGCCCCAGTTTCAAAACACCGTTAATCTGTGATAAGGCAAAAGGCAGAAGGGCTCAAGATCTCCTTTCCAACTTTCATCCAAACCAAACTTAAATAATCCACCTACTTCGGAAGCAATTAGTGGTCTCTATTATTTCCCAACATTCGTGAATGGAATCATTTTGAAAACCAGTGCTCTTGACACGTTCCTCTGTAAAAATCAATTACTTCTAAAGGCTGGAAACTCATTCTCTAACCCAGGAACATATGAGACACCACCTGCTTGCTCCATTTTTTTTAATGGGCTTATAGGATTGGGGGCTCTTTCTTCTGGTATCTTCCTCACATTTCTGCAATAAGGAATTTTCAACACACTCAGACATTTCACTGGCCATTATGTGGCCCAATTTGCAGGCATTTGGAGTCTTTACTGAAAGGAAACTTTCATCTTCTTTTAGGAATTAGGTTTTCCAAACCTGATATGATCTTAATCATTAGAAGTGTATCCTGACCCAAGTTCAATCCCTGACATCATTATAAAGTCCAGTAGTTCTGTCTCAGATGAGAAAAAGCTGATTCAGGGAGATACTGTATGTGTCTGTTTGCATAGCAGGAATCTGGCCTAAATTTATTTTCCCAGAGACATTTCATGGATAACACTTTCACTTTCATCAAAGGCAAGCAATTGAAAAGTTCCTCTTGCTGTTGACAATCACTAGGGCAGAGAACCTGCGATGATTACGAATGGTGATGTTTTTCAGGGGACAAAGGTGATTATTTCCAGAGCATCTACTGTAAGGCACAGAGAGAACAGCACGGCACTAGTTTGGGACCCATTTCTTTTTGTGAAAATTAAAGGCAAACAAGTCTGCCAGCTAAACTTGACATTGACCACTATAAGCATTATGCAATGATCTATCTGGTGGACACATGCTTCTCAGCAAGTTTGAAATTAGCCATTTCTTTTTCTACCAGAACAGAAACAGCAACTCTTTCTGGGTCATTTTAAATGTCATTTAATGAATTTCTAGTTTGGTGCAATGAATAGCACTTTGAAAAAGAATAATGCTTTCTTTACAAAACAAAACAAAAAACCCCTTGTCTAAGAATTATCTTTGCCCACTAGCTAAGCATAATTAAAAAAAACTTTTATTTATTTATTTACACATGTATATAAGAGAGAGAATGTACATTATTAGCATGCTAGGGGCTCTTGCAACTGCAAATGAACGCCCATCCAGCTTTATGTGGGTGGGTAGGGAATTAAACCTAGGTTGGCAGGCTTTGCAAGCAACTGCCTTCAACCTCTGAGCCAGCACCTTGGTCATATGTAATTTTTTAAAAAATATTTTATTTATTTGTAAGGAGAGAGAGAGAGAGAGAGAGAGAGAGAGAGAGAGAGAGAGAGAGAGAGAGAAAGGTCTATGCGGCCCCTAGAGACTACAAACTCCAGTAGCATATACCACTTTGTGCATCTGGCTTTACATGGCATTGGTGAATCAAACCCAGGTTGTTAGGCTTTGCAGGCAAGTGCCATAACCACTGAGCAACATACCATCCCTATAGTTTTTAATAAAACCATAAGTTAACTGTTCACAGACAATAAAAGTCAGGATTATTTTTTGGGAAGATCCTGGAGTCTGTGCCCAAACCCAAAACCGTCTCTTTATTTTTTATTTATTTATTTTTGGTGTCCCTGGATGGGCTCAAGCCCCATCTCTATTTTTGATTCTTCATTATTCTTCTGATGACTTACTTATTTGTTCTTATCGCCTGTTAAGAGGGGCTGTGAATAGAAGGGGAGGAAGCCTACCCCCATGAAAAATAGATCAGACCTGCAACTCCCAGTCCTAGTCATGGGTTCCTTCCCACACTAAGCTGCTGATCAAAGAGACCTACAAGGTCCCTAAAACAAGACAGGATTCTGTCAAAGCTCTTGAATACCCACCCTAGGTCAAAGGTAAGATCCTATTGTGAAGAAACCACAGAAAGTCATCAAACAACACCAAGAGACCCCAAGGGATCCAGAATGGTAACCAGCCTCCAGAGGGTAGCAAGTCAATGCTGGAAGGTGCTACATAAGCTGCCAGGGGAAACTGGTCAATGATATCTGGAGATATGAAATCACTGATATAAAATGCAGACTGTTATCATAAGAAGGCTGAACACACTCCCCTCTGGAAGAGATCAGCAAGTCAAGAAGAGATCACTTGTGCTATAGAGGTGCCAAAACAGGGGAAGGGTAATCAACAGCTTTCAAATTGGCCAAGAAATCCACTCAGCGACAAGGAACCCTTAACTGGAAGTGGGACCTAGCCCAAAACCCTATGGGAACCAAAAACCTGGGCTCCAAGGCAAAATTCCCATTACCAGAGAACTACAGAGAGGCTAATCCCAATAGAATCTTATCAAATTAGAAATGTGTGTCTCATTTAACCTATACTGATCTCACTTTCCGATGGAGACTCTGTTTATATTTTGCAGAAGGCAAAGAGAGCTGTGGTCATGCCAACCCACTAATAAAGAGCCACAGGCAGATGGCTGACACCCCAGCAAGAGGTGAACCTCCCCAGGCCTATCATGTGGACCCTAAATGAAACCCTTGAGAGAATGGCAGGATAAGCAAGAGACTTATAACCAAAGCCAATCAGTTAACCTAGGATAAGTCAACGGGACAAACATGGATTTCCAACACATCCCAAAGCAGAAGATGGGGTATTTTAAGATCCCAACAATAAAGCAGACCCACCCGCCATGACTTAGGGAACAGAGCAGAAGAGGGGGCAGAAAGAATGTAAGAGCCATGGTGGGGGAGAATATCCAGAGACTTTACCCCCTCAACAACAACACACAAAGGGGTGGGGTGGGGACCTGGCTGACTACTGTGCTACCCATAATCCCTCAACCTACAGGTTGATCTAGCATCCCCACTGAGGAGGATACTCAGTGTGTTGGGGACAGGGAGGAGAGAAATGGGATATCAACACAATATTTGCCCATACAATGTACCTAATTTTGAGTAATAGAGATGTACAATAAAAAGTGATATTGAGACTCTTGCATCTAAGTAGTCATAAAAGCCCCCCCCCCAAAAAGAAACAGAAGAAATCTGTTTGTGGGGATACATCTCAGCTATGCCAACCCTGCCATTTAAGTTACCTTTGAAAAAGACCTCTCTAGCTGAGACAGGCCAAATGCAATAGCTCTTTGCACATCTCTGGACTTTTCTGGAAGAAAGTAAAAATTGCCATTTCCCTAGAGCACAGTCTTTAAGCAATAACCATTAATATGGGTTCTGCTTGTACCAGACATCTGGAATGCTTTGGGCTGTATTTTCTGGCAAGATAACAGTGTCATCTTGAGAATTGGTGCATGAAGAAGGCAGAAGGCAGAGACAGAGCTGAACTGCTGGCTTGTGCCCCTATCCAAGGGACAACATTCTTAGCTCCCATGAAAATGTAGCCCTGGGCCACACACAAAAGTTTCAGGCATTCTTCTTTCCATTACCAATTTTCTCACCCTCCATTCTTGCTCATGGCCCTTGGTTGACCTTGATTGGAATCCATTCTCTCATGCAAGGATTAGAAGGATCTGGAATGAGGTTGCTGGAGAACGCCTCCAGCTCAGACTGAACTTCCTTTGACAACCCACTTTATGGGCCATCTTTGCAGAGGAAGAGCCAGAAGGAATATTTCGTGGATCCAGTGGACGTTTATTGGACACCTATTCTGTGCTCATTGTTAAGACTATGGAAGCATTTAAGATGTAATCTTCTCGGTATTAGTCTAGTAAGGGAGACAGATGATCTCCAGCAGAACAGTGTGCAGGTGCATTCTGGAAGTATCTTCTCAGGATAACATTTTGAAGACTCACTCATATGACTTTTTTAATACAAATTCAGAATTTTTGACACAAGAACATTTTCTTGGAAAACAAAGCAGGTTCTAGTATCTTCCAAGAGGGCTATCCTGATCTTCACACATTCTCCCAACAACTATTTTGGTTTTTGATGTACCAGAGGATGACCCAGGCATATTGCTCTGTTGTCAGCAATCTCCAGGGAGTTCATTGTCTTGTTTTTCCTATAGGATGTGATGCAGGGAACAGAAAAGCTCTAGAGATCTACCTAAAAATCTCTAACCTAAAACATCTCCCATAGATCTTTCACCGTTCCTGGGGATTACTTTAGGGATAAACTTTAGGGGCTCAAAGAAACGAATCTCTTAAAATTTGCTTAAGTTTCACGTTATCCAATTAATTTAATTTTCATTCAGTGTTCAGTCAGAATCCATAGCTGAGAGGTAGAGCTGGTAGGACTTGATGTTGGAGTGAGAATAGGGTGGGGTCCACAGGCATTTAGGGGAGACCTAAAGAGGCAGAAGAATGCTCCTAGGGGAGAAATGACAAAGAGGACTCCCTAAACTTGCCCAGAGAGTCTTCCACGTCCCAGGGAAGAGGAGGAGGGTTTCTAAATTTATTTTCTTTTCTGCTCAATGCAATAAACCATATCAAGTCACCTTCTGAACCTCCCTGGGAATATTAGAATAATGTTGGTGGTACCTCTTTTTCAAAAGCACAAAGCATTTGGCCATCATAAGCTGTACCTTTATAACCCCTGGCATTTAATAACTCAGAATGTCAGCATTAGTGTAGCAGGTGTTTGGCTAAGATGGAACCCACCAGAATAGTTGTGTTTTAGAGTGTGTGGGCAGGTGCCCAGGAGACAGGCTGACAGTGGAGGTTCTGGGAAGGTGTCCTATAGCCCCAGGCAACCAAGACAGGCACTCTGCTTCTGTCTGGCCTGACACTAACTCACTCCACCTGGTGGATCCCTTCATTCTTATTTCTGACCAAGCCAGAATAGCCTTGCTAAGGATTCCAATAAATAAAAATATCCTCAAACTAAGTTCCAATGCTGCTTGCTTTCTCCCACAGATGCAAACCATTTGCTCCAGGCGGCATCCTGTCCTCCCTCCCAATGCATCAGGCACACAAGGAAGCCTTCCATATGGATCGGCATAAAAATCAGGATTGATTTATGCACTTAGGGCCACCAAGGGAGTGACATAAACCCAACGGGTGTCCTTGCATCCAGGAGGCTACATTAGTAGCACTGCATTACCTGAGAGATGTGCAAAGCAGAAACACACGTGGCCAATATCTCCCCAAGTCCATTCCCACGGAGATGCACACAGGTACTGTTCACTCCACAAAGGCCAAAAAATAATGTAGCATTCCAGAAAGGGGTGCTTGTATTGCACAACCCCTTTGGAGTTACAAAACACCAGGGAGAAATGGCAGAGAGATTGAGGAATTCAATCTTCACCGATGAAGGGGTGCATGCTTAAATGGGAGTCTACAGACATCTGGAAAGGAGTCAAAACAAAACACCCATCAGTAACAACACACTTGGGCCAGGAAGACCGGGATGAGTACTAAGATATACAGGATCCCTTGCCACAAGGACTAATACAGACAGCCCACGAAGGAGGATATACAACTGATCAGGGATGGGGAGGGGGGGAATTGGGGAAATCGGGATAACAACGCATGGTTTGCCCACTAAATAATGTAACTCATTATGGACAATAAATATATATTTAAAAAAAAATCAAAGCAAATTTAAAAACACTTAACAATCCTTAATTTTTTTTCCCTCTCTCTCCCACAACACATGCCGTGCATTTGTGTCAATGCAGGCGGGCGTGCACATGCGCGCGCGCGCGCACACACACACACACACACACACACACACACACAGAGTTATTTGTAAGAAGAGAAAACTTTAATATCAGATTGCAGGTACCAAGTTTCACATTGTTTCTTGGGCATTAAAATGTGTGAGATAATTGTAGGCTCACATAAAATTTGAAGCAACACTGCACAGAAATGCCCAATGCCATTTGTCCCCCTCCCCTAGGAACCACCTTGTCAAAGTAGTCTGTGCGGTATGACAATTAAGACACTGCCACTCACCCAATGGGGTGACGAGCATTGCTCCCACCATGAAGGCTATTCACACTCCTCTCTGTAGCTGCATTCAGTTCTTTTCCAACATGTAATTTACACATGTGAGCCTTAAGCGTGTAATTTTAAATGCATGGTAATTAGAAATAACCATGTTAAATACCCACCAGCACTCTTGGTACATAGAACATTTCTGTCACCCAAGGAACTTCTCTGGTGCCCCGCATTCTCAGCCCCTCGAGACCATACTTAAGGTATAGCAGCACCACAGGTTAGTCTTGTTTATTCTGAGCTTACGTAAATGGAACGATAAACAAGAACTCCTTGTGTCTGACTTGTTGGGCTCCACATAGGATTTCTGAGGTTGATCTACATTGTTGAGCTCTTAAGAAGCACATCCCTATGCTTAGCTGAGATTTTCATCTATTCACTTGTGGGTAGGCGCATGGTTTATTCCCAGTTTGGGGGTTTGAGAATCAAAGCTGCCAATAGCATCCATCATAAATCTATATTTGCACACATATTTTTTATTTTATTTGGGTTAATACTTGGGGGTAGATTACTGGGGATATATTTATCTATATAAAGAGATGCAAATCAGATTTGTTTAGTATCTTAGTTAAATGGAACTGCCATCCTCACTGTATGGGAGGCACTCTGGACCGCCTCGGTATTCAGTCCTTTCATTTTAGTTGTTTTGGTGGTTGTAAAATAATACCCAAGCATTTCACTTTTTTTTTTTT
>PVHP010014471.1:0-39052 GCA_004024765.1 Zapus hudsonius | reverse complement strand
TGTGTGTGTGTGTGTGTGTGTGTGTGTGTGTGTATGTGAGTGTGTGTGTATGTGTGCGTTTGCTGGCCAAAGGACAATCTCATGTGTCATCCTCAGGATTCTCCTAGTTCCACCTCCCACATTGCCCATAGGCACTCAGAGACGACGGGTGTGAGTGCTACTGTGTCTGGCATTAGATCCCTCTGAGGATCCAACCTCAGTTGTCAGGCTTGCCCAGCAAGCACTTTGAACCACTGGTCCACACCCCCAGCCCACCTCTACACGTTAGTCCTTTCTACTCTTTACATTTAGAGGTATACCGTCTATCTTCCAGATGCTTCTTACTTATGGGAGAGTGATATATCTTGGTTATCACATACTTCCCTGAGCTAACTTTATACTTATTCTTAGCACCATCCATCATCGCCTGCAGAGCATTTAATCTATTTTTAATAAGCAGGAACTTTGTATGTACAATTCATGTGTTGGTACCACTGGTTCCCTCCTCTCCACCCCCATTCCTCTGAGGGCCTTCCTCAGTGGGATTGCTGGAATTTTCCATGGAAAGTAGGCCTCTCAGTTGTGTGAGCAGCAGTTAGTGGGGGAGGGGAAAGGCAATGCCATTGGATATGGAAACAGACACGGAGGATACTCAAAATGTTCCAAAGCAGAATTCCAGAGGCTGCTAGGAGCTCAACATTAAAGCAAACTTAAAACTCACTCACCATGGCTCAGAAGCATTTTTTGCAGGACTCCATAGTGCTTTCATTTTGGAGCCCAGGAAAGATTAGAACACAAGTTTGCTTTTTATTTGAATGTATGAAGTAAGGCCGCTCTGCTGTTCAGAATATACTCAAATTACCTCTCATGCTTTTTTCTGCTTCCTCACTGACATGCCATCCATTTGACCTTCCATTTCCCTCTGTGATGCGCAGGCTCTTTGACACCCGGTACAGCATTCGAGAGAATGGGCAGCTCCTCACCATCCTGAGCGTGGAGGACAGCGATGATGGCATTTACTGCTGCATAGCCAACAATGGCGTGGGGGGAGCTGCAGAGAGCTGTGGTGCCCTGCAAGTCAAGATGAGTGAGTGGGAAAGAGAATTGGCTGATATAGTTGATTGTGTGGCTTTATAAACAGCCAGTACATAGAGCATTCTGCAGCTTGGAAGTTCAGGTGCAAAGCAGAAACCTTCAGGGCAGTTAATTCCACACCTCTATTCCTAACATCAACCCCCCACCCCAAGGCAATTGCTCAAATCTCCATCCTCTCCCGTTTTCTCCCATCACAGCTCATGATTATTTCTGAGAACCTTGTTCTGAAACCTAATTTACTGTGCCTTTGAGAAACATGGTTCATTACAGACAACCTTCGCTAGTCTCTGACCTCTTTGCTGACTCTCCTACCCGTTTGCTTTCCTTCAAACTTAATTTCTTCCAAGGGATTTTTTATTTCTGCTTGAATGGAGGATGTTAAGTTTTCCCACCTCATGAGTACAGAGCCAACTAGTGCTGCTGGCTGATCTTCCATCTTTCATGACCACTTATTAGTCATTATACTTGTATTCCTGTGCAAACACCACCACCAACAATTGCGCTTACAATCTAGGTGTTCACAATTAATGTAAAACAGAATTGTAGCTGGCAGAAGACAGAAGAATGACCAAATTGGTCTTTCCCTAAGATAGTTTAAAGCTGCCATGTGTCTGTGTCAAAATATAGGACCAAATGTACCTCAACTCCAAAGGACAATAAACGCCCAAGTTAAAGAACATGGCGTTGGGGTGATAGCTCATTGATAAAATGCTTGACACATAAGCATGTGACCATAAAGCCATGTAAAAGAAGTCAGCCATGGCAGTACACCCTTGGAATCTCAGCACCAGGAAGGAAGAGACAGGCAGATCCCTGGCTTTTCCTCTGGCCTTCACATGCCTGTGGACACCCACACATATGCATGAGTGCCCTCAAACACATGTGCATGCACACACACGAACATACGCACCACCGTGTATACACAAATGTGTCAACACACACATATACCATGCACTCTTTGCAAATATTACAACCACCACATATCCATTCTCCTCCTATCCACTGATGTAGAAGGAAAAAGAGAATCCTACTTCTTACTCTTCTCCAGGAAAGTGTTGAATTAGTTATGGCATGTAACCTGAAAGCAATGCAATCAACTCTGCCCATTTCTCAAAAGCCTTTCCTACAATGATACCCCTCTGTTCAGCTTCTACAATGCATAATTACTGAGACATACATGGAGTTTTGATTAACTTATGAATGTTTTGAGGCATTTTCAACTTATCAGTTCTTCTACATGTTAGATTTAATTCTCTATTTCTTCTGAAAACTTAACCTGAGTTTTGGGGCAAAGAGTGAAGCACACAAAGTTGCTCTGCAGAGTTGAGTGCCTCCAAACTCTATGACAAAATTTTACCTAGTTACTAATAATAATGATATTTGGATTACTCATTATATTATTATTAAATATTAAACTCAATATTCAAATTAAGATGGGCACATGGTGGTATATGCCTATAATTGCAGTGCTTGGGAGGCAGAGGCAGGAGGATCACCAGAAGTCTAAGGCTAATCTGGTATCTATCTAGTGAATTCTGGGCCAACCTGAGCTACACAGTGAGACTCTCAAACAAACAAACAAATAGAAACTAAAGGGAAAGTAAGTTGCAGTTCAAAAGAATATAGAAGAATTAACCAATTTCCCAATGTTTTCACTATATAAATTGTATACTATTGAATTATCATGACAGCTTATATTAATCAACTTGTTATTAAATCTTTAAAAGTAAATAATACTATGAAATTTTCAGATATTTAATGTTTCATAAATTTGTTTTTTACAAAATGTCATAAAGGATTTATTAAACAAAGAGAAACAAAGTTTTAAGATTGACTTTTGTTTGTTATCCACTCAGAATTTGTCTTAGATCTTGGTGAATTCCATAATGGGGTATGTCTAAAGTGAATTTTGAAATGAATATTGAGAATAAAGTAGAAAGCTAAAGCTCAAGTTCAACATAGACATAATGTCTTTAATTGTACGTTTTCATTTTCCCCATAGAACCTAAAATAACTCGTCCTCCCATAAATGTAAAAATAATAGAGGGGCTAAAAGCAGTTCTACCATGTACTACAATGGGCAACCCCAAGCCATCGGTGTCCTGGATCAAGGGGGACAGTGCTCTAAGGGTAAGTGACTATTGTAATAAAACATGGTATATATAAGACCTTTGTAAACTCTAATGACTCCTGAATACCTGCTTATGTACCAACAATTGTCTAGTATCCATTTCTCTCCATATGCATTAAGCAAGTTAAACATTTCTATTCTCATTTATACAGACTCTCTAGGGTATACCAGTTGGAACTGGCCAGGGCTAAAATGTGGTGGAAACCAGCAGTGTTAATGATGGAAAGGAGGTGAAGCCAAATCAATCTAGTCTTGTTTTTCTCCATTGGTTGAATCCCCTACTTTTTTAAAGACATTGAGTGCTTTTGACTTTGGAGATACAAAGATGGAAACTAAGACCAAAGCATTAGAAGTGACAGTTTCTGGGATGGAAAGGAGAGATGAGGCATAGAAGAAATGAGGCAATAACAATGGGGAGAAATTAGGTGATGGAAACACCTCGACACATCTCCTCTGTCATGAAGAGTCAGATGGAAAACGCCATCGGCCTAGTTGGTACTGCGTTTGTGTCTTGTTCCCACTACAGCCTGATGGCTCCACATCTGTGTCTCACCTGAGAGTGAGATTATGGACTCTGTTTTCACTTTACAATCCACCGGAAACACCAGTTCATTGACATATACTGTAACTAGCTTGTTTTACTTAAAATCAGCTAAATAATGCCAATGTTAATGATAATATATATAATTCTCTTGGGTTCCTTTTGTTATAAGTCTTGGTACATTTTCTACAATGGATGAATGTTATTGAAATTATATGAGTTCAGGAGATGCTATATATATCACATTTTAGCTAAAAGAAATAATAGTCACATTATTTTCATTTTATGAAATGAATATATTCATTTAATGTATTCATATTAGAATCTTAAAATTGCTCAAAGGATACCTACAGGGTGTACAGTAAATACGACTGTTGAAAGCGATGCTTTTGCTGTTTGTGTTGATTTTTATTCTGGGGATTAAACACAGAGCTTCCTGCATGCTAAGGACATGTTCTACCATTGAGCACACCTCCAGTCCACAAATGTAATGCTTTTATTCAAAGAGGCTAAGACATAATTTTTGGGAATCAAAATACCTGTTGTAGTCTCATAAGATGAAAGAAAATAAAAAGAGCTGTTACCTCATGGGGTTATCGCAATAGTTAGTTTAGATAATCTTACAGTTTTCAATCCATAGTGTATGTGATAATGCATAGAAACAATGTTTTTATAATGATAATGATGATATCTTGATGAAATGGTCCTTGCTCCCAGCTGTATTCAAACACATGGCCCTGTCTTTGGCAGGAAAATTCCCGCATTGCAGTTCTTGAATCTGGGAGTTTAAGGATTCATAACGTGCAAAAGGAAGATGCAGGGCAGTATCGGTGTGTGGCCAAAAACAGCTTGGGGACAGCGTATTCCAAACTGGTGAAGCTGGAGGTTGAGGGTAAGCAGATGCATGCCTTCTGTCACTGTGTGGTTAGGGACCCCATCTCTTCCTGGGAAGGCTGTTCTTGACTTGAGAAAGACGAAGGAGAGGTAGTCATGGGTCCTCAGCACTTCCAGATACTAGATCAGAGGGCAAGACTAAAAGAACAGAAACGTTGAGACATTTCACTAGCATAAGCATTCAGAGCCCATTGATTGTCCAAACGCACTGACAGTTTGGGCCATCGCGGCAGACTAAGTTAATCATAATAATAAAGTCCTGTAGTGCTGTTTCCAGGCTTGGGCAGTTTCCCCTTGTTTATATGTTTGGAGATGATGATTTTATCTATTTTGAAATGTGGATTGCCATCGAAAAAGATAGAAAGATGGGAAAATAATGCTTTTCAGATTTTAGTTTCACAAAGAAATGAGGAAAAAAATAAGATACTGATTCGAACATATAAGAAAACTTGTCTTCTTTCTAAGGATCCTTTAATATTTAATGTTGTCAACATAGTGATGTTTTTCTAGGGATTCAATAAGTTAATGTAAAGAATCTTCACTATGAAATCAGAATATGAGCAGGTGTTAATATTCTACCCATGTACCAGCTTCTTCATTAGCCAAAATCTGACCACAGTTTTCTTAAGAATAGAAATTCCCAGCACACTTCCACTAGGTGACTAGACCAAGTGCCAAACCCTTCCCAACTCCTCCTGTGCTGAACCACAGATCCAGACTCCAGCCCCGAGTCTTCTCCCCTGGCAAGTCCGGTTCTCTGTATGGAAGGGACAGAGTCTGACCCCTGCACCCACTCTATCCATGTTGAACGTAGGAATTAGCACTAATTATTCTGCTCTCTCTTTTCTGATTAATAAAATGTGAATTGTCACATACAAACAGAAATTCTAATTCAATAGGAATGCTTTAGATTACTGGATTTTTCACTCATCCTCTGACCACTTCTAGCACTTGCTCCTTCTCACTCGGACACTTTCCTACTTGCTCTAACTGAGGCCACATTTTTTATTGTGCTATTGAATTAACTCTTCATGGCAAAGAATGAAGTTGGTAAGAATAGTGGCTCTCATAGTCTAAAAAAGATATATATATCATAGTTCTCAGTGTAGTTGCTACAATTTTTGTCTTAAAAATGATCAATTCAGCTTAATAATTAAGATATAGCAATTGACGTGATGTTTTTCAGTGAAAACCAAATAAACATACAAATGCATTTAGAAACACATTCAGCCAACTTGAGTTTCTGCCTAGATTCAGTCCCCTTGGCTGGTTTCTAGAATGATGAAGAACTGTTATCCATTTATATAAAAATGCCACAAAGCACTTTCCTTATGAATCTATAAAACATAGGCCCTCTGTATTGTAATGCATAATGCTGATCACGTGGGTGACTACACTCACAGGTGTTAAAGCAAATTGCTTTAATCTGGACCTAGAGAAAATTTTCACCAATGTTAACTACCTGGATTCCAGTTATACATTCAGTTCTTGCTTTATTGGGTTTTGAATCATGCCTACTAATAAAATAGAATACTGCATTTCTCTTCCTAATATTTAAAAGACCATTGCTTACCACCTTAACAGTGAATATATTAGCCATTTTAGCCAACATTGCTACTACTGAGAGCTCATACTATGTTTTACAGCTCTTCTAAGATTAGGTAAGGTAATCATTTAGCTTACATGTCTATTTCTACTGGCTCTAATCCTGACTAAAATAGTCAAAATATGTGACAAGCTTACTACAGGTGTGTTCATCATTAATAAATGATACATTATAATTATTATTTTCATTAAAACATAAAGTTGCAGCAAATTTGTTTTGGCTCTAATAGTTCCAGAAAGTTGACTTCCATTTTAACAAATTGCTGAGGAATGCCCACAAGATCTAATGTAGACATGATCTATTTAAAGGAATAGCCAAGTCAGCCTACAACTCAAAAGAGGTTAAAAATAAAAAGCAGTCGAAATGGGACTGAAAGATCTCCAAATACTTGCAAGTGCCCATTGGCCAGCAGTGGTGAGGGATGAAAAGTGAGGCTGGGTTGTGTTCATTTGGGTCAGATGAAATGCATATCCATCACATAGTCTGCAGGCTGGTTACAGGATGGCTTTTTTGCAACAGAGCTCCACAGTCCATACTACAGATGGGCATGCCACTGAACACCTCTGCAAGGACAGATGTGCCAGGCCTGTTACCACATGGGGTACAATGCCTTAAGTACATCTTAGCTGTCATAATAAACAGGAAAGAAACACCTGCCACAGAGGAAGAAAAGCTCCTTTTCCAAAATCACCATCTTCAGGACTCCAGATCTCCAAAGTTGTCCAACACAAAGATATTCTACCCTTCTGTCTTGTCTGAGGAGATTCTAACTATGGCATATACAGAATTCTGATGGAACCATTAAGATGGTCCAGCTTCTTTCTTTTTTCAATATTTTATTTGTTCATTTTCAAGCAGAGAGAGAGAGAGAGAGAGAGAGAGAGAGAGAGAGAGAGAGAGAGCGCACCAAGGCCACCACCTTGTGGGTCTGGCTTATGTGGGTCCTGGGAAATTGAACCCGGGGCCTTAGGCACTGGAGGCAAGTGCCTTAACTGCTGAGCCATCTCTCCAGCCCAGTCTAGCTTCTTTCTAAAAGAATAAACAATGAGATGGTTATCATTTAAAAATGTGCAATTGATGTGAAATACTTCACAGGGTGTCCCTTGTTTATTACCACTAGAAGTAAGGTCATGTCATTTTAGGAAAGCAAAGAAATGAAAATAGCTATTTTGTACAGAGCCACACAGATGATAGGATCTAACCAATCGAATTACACTGGATGTTGTCTGTGTGCTATGTGACACTGTAAAAAATAGATTCAGAATGGAAGTGAGAGAAATCCAAAAAGAAATGTAAAGAAACATTCTCTAGCATCCCGTGCTTCAGTGCACAGAAGAGGGTGTGTCTGGGGACAGGTGGGAACTATAAACTGTATAAAGAAGATGACCACAGCTCCTACTTTCCTCGGGATAGGTCGGGTATACACCTGTTGTTCTGGAATAATTATTAATAGAGTCCCTCCTTTTCTTGGTAAGTTATCCAAGCTTCCATGACAATTTTTATGGTTATTTTCCTTAGCAAGAGACTTCCTTTCAGTGGGAAGAAAAGAGAAAGTTACATTTTCCAGCACAAATCATTTTTAAGCCCAGTGAATGGAATTTGAGAATGCTCTGTTCTCAGAGTCTCTATTTCCTCTAGGAAGTAGATAGTAGGTTATCTGCTCAAAATACTTTTACCAAGGGGCCATGGGAGATGACAGGGATAAGGAGAGTGGAAAGATTTTAAAATAGCTGTGGATGGGAGGATGACTCACAAGGAAAGCTAGCTTGTGGAGCAACACTGAAATTTTAGTAGAGAACAGGCTGGTGCATGGTCTCCACGCATGGAGGAGCATTGGTCTGCCTGGCTGTGGCATACCCTCATCCCCTTGGGAACTCTGCTCTACTCTACAGAAATGGGTCTTTAAAAATCAGAACGTTAAACTTAAAGATAAGACATAGGTCTTGGAGATTTGCCAAAAAAATGTAGGGCAAAGGACAATATTGCAAAAGAAATTGAAGCAATAAATCATGGCACTTTTTAGAGAGTGAAAAGCAGAAAAAGATTTATTCAACATGGCCACATTGGGAAGGGGTCAAAGAGATCCAGTGACTCCTCGAGTCCATATTCTACATCTTGGAATCTTTATGCCCCAAGAATACTTAGCATTTACTATCCCAACACCAAACATGGGAGGATTTAAACCTATATTTAAATACTATACTTCCAGCAAAATGAAAGATGTGGTAATATGAATGTCCTCCTATTACAAACACTTAAAATTCTGGGTTAACCAAAGAACTCACGGGAAGAAAATGTAACTATATCCACAAAGGCATAGAAGTTGGAGAAGCACAGTCAGCTCACGAGCATGTTTTGCCTGTACTGGAGGCAATGGAAGAGGTGCCCAGCTCTGTCTTCCAGGAAATCATCTTCTAATCCTCTGAGAAGAATCGGAGACAAGGTTTTGGACCCATGTGAATTGGAGGTTAGCACTGGAATGTTTTAGAAAACTGAGAATCACAGAAGTAGAAAGATAAGGCAGAAAAATTCATGGGGTCAATTAGACAAAAATATTCACCTGGGTTTACCTGAAATCTACTGGAGAGAGAGGAAAAAGAAATAGATCTTATGAACACTCAGTATGCATAAGTTTGATATTGAATTGATTCTATACACAGTTGGGAAATACCTGGCTGAGAAAATTAGTATAAAATTCAAGTCAAAATTTTAAGAAGAAAAAAACAAAATCTCAAAAAGTATTTTACTCTGGGGTCTATTATACTATTTTCACAAGGATGAATTCAAAATATAAATTATACTGTCTACTGGAAGCAACAGACCTTGAATTGTAGCTGACATAATATAAAAGCATTAACTTAACAGAATAACATAATAGAGAATATTAAATACATTATGTTTAAAGCAATTAAGGCATAAAAAAGAATAGCAACTGAAATACATTACCAGGAAGAAAGGCAACTTTGAAAAAGAGTTAATTTTAAACAAATGAAAAAATATAATAATGAAATTAAAATTAAATGATAAGGAGCTAATTAGGGTCTGGGAAGATAGTTCAGTTGGTAAAGTATTTGCCACACATCCATGAAGATCTGAGTTCAGATCTTCTGAGCCCATGAAAAACTGTAAAATCTGGTGTGGAAGAATGTGCCTACGACCCCCGCGATGGCCCAGGTGGACACAGGAGGTGTCCTGGAACTGGCTGACTAGCCGAGCTAGCCAAAATTGTGAGTTTTAATATCAGTGAGCCCCTATATCAAAGAATATGGTGGAGAGCAACTGAGGAAGATTCCTGAAACCTCTGGCATCCACATGTGTACACACAAATGTGCTCCCATGCACACACACATGCATGCATGTCATATACACACATGTGCAAAACATCAAAATTACAATTAAAAAATAGCTAACTCATCCATGAGAGGGTTTCTCTTTAGAACTCTACGCAGAGAGATTTTATAAAGATAGGAAACATGTAATGAATTTAAGGAGGAGTGAATGTTACAGAGAGAACAGACCCATTAAGACTGGCAGTACTCAAAAGCATGATCATAGCTTGCCAACATTGACGAAAGAATTAAATCCACAAGCATGAGAAGCATCCCAAGTCCTAATCAGTAAGCATGGCTACCTAGAAACGCCATAATGTAAGACAACAAAAGAGAGGTTTATGAGATACACTAACAAGCAATGATATTTTGAATCATAATGGAGAAGGTGAGAGGAAACAATCACTTTCATCTTTGCTTATAATTTCATACAGCTTAGTAAGAGATTCTTTTGAAATTAATTGCACTATAAAATGTATAAAGATTTGTCTCAATAATTTAACTTCTGAACTTTACCTAAAAAAATTTAGTCAAGTAAATTTTCAAGAGCACTTGCTACAAATTTAAGTCTAATTATCAAAAATTTAAAAAGAACTTTAATTTGCAATAATAGATGTATGATAAAATATCATTAAACCATTTAAAAGGATGAAATAGGTCTATATGCATTAACTTCTAAAAATATCAAACATATATGTGAAGGGAATCTGTTTCCAAATCTCAAGCCTGAATTTTTTCATCCCTA
The DNA here is from genome assembly GCA_004024765.1 of Zapus hudsonius. Classification (NCBI taxonomy): domain Eukaryota; kingdom Metazoa; phylum Chordata; class Mammalia; order Rodentia; family Dipodidae; genus Zapus; species Zapus hudsonius. The sequence goes on along the minus strand of PVHP010014471.1, from coordinate 28,732 downwards.
AAACAGACAAAATAACACTTACATGTTAGACCGCTGTGATTATTAGTTAATATAGGCCCATAATGAATGATATGTAATTGTCTGCTGGTTTCTTCTTTACTTCACTTAATAAGAACTTATATAGTGTGTACCATGTATAAGGTACTACTCTAGGTGCTTTCCAATCATCAATTTCTCATAAGTATAAAAGTAATTTGAAGAACAGCATATATTACATGCTGGATTGGGGTATATGTAAATTAAATTCAATGGTTATCATTTCTGCATATAGAATTATGTGAGGAGCAACTTGTATTTTATACTCTATATGGTTGTGTACATTTTGAACCTTTATAAAATGGACTTCATAATTGGTAACAATTAATACACTTTTATGCCTTGAAAAATATTTGTTCTAAAAATCATATTATTTTAATAAGGTGCCATGAACCTGTCTATTTATTGGTATGATATATTATTGCAGTTCCATCTCTCCATTCTGCTCTGTAACAAATTCAGGTGTGAGAACAGTTTTGTACAAAACCATTGATCTCTATATTGATTAAACCCCGGCTTTCAACTAAAGGATAATGGGGTGAAGATCTGCTTGAACAGAACATGAAGTATATTCATTTTGGGGGGAAGGAAATTAACCTGTGAAGATAGCCTGCACAATATCTGCAGAGAAATTAAGTGGAGCTTTGCAAATGGAATAGGTTAAGAGGATCTGTAAACAGGTACACAGCTAGATTTTCCACCCACTTGCCCGAACCTGGAATTGATGATTCTACAATGGTTTGGTCTGCATTCTGATTTCTCTATGAGTACTTTCCATACTTTATTGGGTATTGACATAGGGTATTGGAAGAAATGTAAAACAGATGTAAGTTTCCGTAGACAAGTGAAACACTTTTCCAGGTGAGACCTGAATCCATATACTGATTTGACCTTGACAGTGGAGGGAATCTGGGACTCAGGAAAAGGTTATCACAACTGAGTTGGCTCTTCCTGTGGAACATTAGCCCCCTTGTGTCAGGTTCCTCTGAGAATTTACTTAGCTGGGGCTAAATATATATCTTACTACATCCTGTGAATATCACATTCACATTAGAACTGTTGACTATAGGAAAATGGGTTGCGTAGAGGATCCTTGCACTGAACATTAAGGCAGATGGATTTTTGAGTGTTAGGATCCCTGTTGAGGGCTTTACCTGTTATGACCTTGCTTGCTCTTGGCATTTTAAGGGATCACAGCCACAACAGGGCCTTCAGTCAGTGGTGTACATGCAAGGGAAAAATGCCAGCCAAGGGGTTAGAAGCAGAACAAGTGAGGTAGAGATTGGCAAACATTTATAAAAGTCCTATTACCATGGGACGTTGAAGGGCAGTATCTTGTCCCACCATGTGAGACAGGAAGGAAGAAAGAAAAGCAAACCATATGGAAGATCTAAGTGACGTCATCTTGTAAGCCTCCATGGCCTGTCAGGAGACCTGTATGTGTTCTTTGCAGGCTGAAAGGTTTTATCTCATACTCGTACAAATGACCAAATCTACTTAGACTCTTACCTCCTGAAGAATTTTCTGCAAAGATATGCAGTATACAAGACCAAAGCAAACCATAAGCTCTCTATCTATCATCTATCTGTCTATCTATATATCATCTATCTATCTTTCTATCATCTATCTAATCTATCATCTATCTAATCTATCTATCATCTATCTATCTATCTATCTATCTATCTATCATCTATCATCTATCTTTGATCATGTCCTGGAAGCAGATATTCACAGATGTAACTATAAGAGATCAGCAGTGTTTTCACATGTTAGACTTCTGCTGCCTTCTTTCAGATTTTCTTGTTGTGTTTACAAAAGTGGAAGCTATCTTGTTTACACCACATTTGATTTGCTCTTTCCTTTGTTTATGCCACAGCTCTTAACATGACAAATGCCACAGAGAGAGGTATTTAACCCCTACACCCCCGTGTGCTGTGTCTCGGTGATTGCAGTTTTAATAAATTTGTTGTGGTCCTGTTCCCGGCATCAGTCTTGTTTGATGCCACTAACAGGTTTGATCTTCTGTCATGAGTCCTTTGTGTATTTTAATGACAAACAAAAGTAGAAGTCGTGAACCTCTGATATCTTTAGAGGATATCAGTGATGAAATTAAATGTGCATGATTTGATGGGTGCATGGTCTAAAAGCAGAGTGTGACCCCTGATTTTGACTTTAGGGGACATTATGTTGTGGTTTTATCTAAAATGTTCTGTAGGACTTCCAGGGAAGAATGTGAAATGGTTCTTTTGTTAGACTTTTCATTAAATTCTCCAAGGAAATGAAGTCATATAATGATTTCAGGACTAACAGCCCTGTAAGTCAAAGGATAATTAGGCCCTCAAGTTGCAGAAACTGTGCTGAAAAACAATTAAGTGGCTTTATACAATGCTGGAACATTATTTAAAATGAAGAAATATTGTGACCTGAAATTGGCTTACTCTAGTGGGAGAAAGTTTTAATTTCATTTTTCATGTATTAGTATGAGATTCACAGGCTCAAACTTATACAAACATGCAGAATAAGAAAGTTTCTCTCTCTTTAATAAACGTCCATGGGTGGCACAGATACCATGAACAAGGTACTGGGCACTATATAAACATACAAGCCATATCTTCTCATTGGTTTTCATTTCAAAGTGTATGTTTAAAAATTCATGTATTTGGATGCATTTAAAGAGGTCATGGAAAGCCATTCAAAGCCTCTATCACTAAGGAATTCAAATAATTTTAGCTCCAGTTGTTTTGTTTTTAGCTATCAAGCTCTAACTTAGAGATTTTGACTAGTATATGAATAATAATCTATGCAAGAGATGATTTATGGAGGAAACTTATTGTACTAGTTAATAGTGTGTTCTCAACATTCTGAAGGAAATTGCAAGGGCCCAGAGTCTGGAGACTTCCTGGGTTCAAACTCAGACTCCTCCACTTGCCACATCAGGAGGTTACTTAACAAAATTGTCCTTTAGTGTTCAGACTTATAAAATAAATTGTATACCTTGTAAGTTGTGGAAGGATAAGCCTAGACAATGGATTCATAATTCTCACAAGAATAATTGACACGGGCAAATCACAAAGTCGTTATCTTGAGTCTGGAGTTCATCTAATCATTTGTGAAGATAATTATAGCTCTTTGTTTCATGTGTCATCTTTATCTTTGAGGCAGAAACAATATCAATGGCAAAAACTAAATTTGTATCAGTGAATTCATTTTTATTAGGAGATACTGTCAAAATAGTCATCAGAAGCTTTAAATCTGAAATAGGATCTCAAGATCGAACAGTTCAAATCTTTATTTTACAACTAAAAAAACTTGAGGCCAAACAAATCATTACTTTGTCACTGTTTCTTTTGTTATTAAAGGAGTTTAGACATCCTGATTTCTATGTCATAGCATCTCCCATTATCCGTACTTGCTTCTTTTCAGTTTTTATATTTATTTTGTGTAGATCAGGCCTCTGGAGGGCTCACATGCTTTAGCATTGGTCAGACCTGGGTGCTAATCCTCACCATGCACTTACTAGTTACACCAAGTTGGAGGTCATTGACCTTTGCAAATCTACATCCTCATTGGTGAAATGGAGGTGAAATTACTGAGAGCATGACATCCCTAAAATGGACTCCTCACAAGCATGGTCACGGGCTGTTTTCATTGTTACAAAGCTGGATAACCTCATTCCAGAGAAAAGTACTGGGTAGCTTTCTCAAGTTTCATAAATAGAATGGCAACATTTCCAGCAGCTCATGTGGTTTCCAAAGAACATAAATCTACCCTCAATCAGCAGTGCTTTGTACCTGCATGCTTGCTCCTTGTTAGAGATTACAGCTTTGCTCTGGCCCCCCATGACTGTGACGAGTGACGCAGGGAAGATTATCAAAGGAGTTGTTTGAGGATAACCTGTCCAAAAATAAAACAAAGAGACAAGAAAATCACAATATTAAAACAGAAACAACTCGTTGTATATTTTAAGCTTATAACATATTTTATTCATAAGAGCAACAGATACTTGCCAAAAATCTTTTCGGAAATATTGATTATTCTATCACTTATTATCAAGTAAATCCCAAATAAGAAACTGATTTAAAAGTATGATTTTGGGGGAGAAACATATGAGTCTTCCACAAGAAAACAGCACCCCCGTCTAATAGTACTTACATGCCTCATTTTTCTACTTTAATTTTATCTACTTTAATTTTATTTTGTATATATATATATATATATATATATATATATATATATACAAATCAGATTTGGAGCTTAGTTGTAGTATCCCTTACATTAAACTGACCAAAAATTATCTTCTCTCGTATGATTACATAGGAATATTTAGGAATATTATTGATTGCACCCACCTCAAAAGCTGTATGGAAAAATAATAGGAATTGCTAAATTGATCAATTAATGTGACTTTTCCATCAAGTGAGTCTCAAACTTTAGTGCACATCAGCCTCATCACAAAATGAATTTCCCCAAGATTCAGATTCAATAGGTTTGTGGCAGTGCTTTTCAGTTACCCTTCCCCCCTGTGATCCATCCCTCATGGATGTGTTTCATGAGCCACACTTGGAGAAACCTTGATTGTGTGCGTCAGCTGGAATCTTTAAAGTCTCATTAGCTTGTTCACAAATCATATGATAAAAATGTTATGATAATTTCAAAGGTATTCATTTATTTAGCGCACACTGTTTTCCACATAAGGAGGTAGTTTCTTAAGATGCTACTTCTAAGGAGAAATTTAACATATGTGTAGTAGTTAGCTTTCCCATCACTATGACAAAATTCCTGAGATACACAACTTAAAAGAGAAAAAGGTTAATTTTGAATCACGGTTTCCGAGCTTTCTGTCTATGTTACTTTGTCCTGTGGCCTTAGGCTTCTGGTTGTATATTGAATTAGCTATACTAATTTTTTTTCTAATTGAGGTCCAGGAAGTACACATTGAGACAGGAAGAGATCAAGTTCCAGTATTGCCTTCAAGGTCATGTTACCAATGATATAAATTCCTCTTGTTAGGCCCTATCTCTTCAAAGTCTTCCCATCTCCTAATAGCACAACAGGCCCCAGGCTTGGTGACCAAGCTTTAAACATATAGACCTTCGGGAGACATCTGAGATCCAAACTATCACAGTGTGGCTCATTCTTTGAAAAGCTTCCAAAAGTAGTTAGGAAGATCGACAAGTGATAGAAAATGCAATAAATACGCAGTGATAAAGGTGTATGTACATAGGAGAGGCAGTAAGAGGAAGTGTCAAAGTGGTGAGGCCCACCACGGCTTTGAAGAGGAGTCACTTGTTAACTGGCTCATATCCCAGAGAGACAGGAAAAGAAAACAGAGGGGGAAATGAGTTTATCATCCACACACAACCTGACACTGAGTTATATGCAGGGAGTAGTAAGAATGGCTGGATAGTTTGGGACACATTAGGAAACCAGGATATTGTGGTATTATTTCAGATTAAGGTTGATATGGCTTCTATTTCTTCTTTCAGCCCAATATTTCTGCTTAAAAAAATATTGTTACTAATAGACTTTAGTTTTATGGACTGCTGTCAGAATGTCAAAATCTTCCTGAACTTAAGTCAAAAAGGTTATTTTGATAAATAACCTGTTACAGATACCTTCTTGATGCTGAGACAAACAACTGACCAGAAGCAGTTTATGGGAGGAAAGGGTTAATTTCAGGCCTACAGATTTCAGGGGAAACACCATCATCATGGCTGAAGAAGCTGGCTCACTTCATCATATATCCACAGCAGAGAAACAACCACCAGTATCAGCTCAGCCACAAGCTGGCTCTGAACACACACCTTAGGGCTGAACTCAAGATCAGCCCCCAGTTACACACCTGTTCCAGCAGGGCTCTGCCTGCTGGAGACTCAAGTAGCAAACTAAATCCTAATTAGAAAAATACTTGATGCTAGTCATTGGGTGCATGGTACATGGAACTTTCTTACTATGTCTGCAACTCTTTTATAAATCTAAATTTATTTCAAAAAATGTTTTAGAATGATAAACTAAGAAGGCTCTCTGTCTTAGTAATTAATCAGGTTTTCATCTTTTCCAATCAGAAGGAGAATTTGCTTTGAAAGACTAAACAAGAACTAAAGTCCAATAATTATCTTAGTGGATGGTTAAACTCCTGAGCTATTTTTAGAAACAGTTTAACAAAACTATTCCCTCACTTGGTTGCTCTATCTACAGCTAAGCCTGAAGTAAAAACAGGAGAACAGTCATGAGGCTGTTCTCTAATTTACTTGGTCAATATATCTTGCTCAGACCCAATAGTCACCATCCATATTTATAAGCTAGAACAATGTTATTATCTCAGAGGCCACAGAGATGTTCTCAACACAAGCTACTTCAGAGAATGGTGTCATGGAGGCAGACAGCCCTTCTTCTGAAGTCTTGGAAAACAGCTGTTTTGAAGGATGGTGTGAATGTTTTCTGAAGGAGCTTTCATTCTGTTTCCTCCATGGAGCTGCAGTGGATGGACCGCCTCAGGCATGGATGTTACATGCATGTCTCATTCACTGTTCCTCAAGGAGACCGAACTGTGAACAGTGGTATTACACCAAGATTGAGTTTCTTTGCTTTGTTTTAGCTACTAAGGATCAAGAAAGAGAAAGTGGGTATTTATTTCAGGCTTGTCGTTATTATTGACCAATTCTCTTTTAAAGATTGGAAAGACAAAGATAAATCTGTCCAGGAACAAAGTGTCACTATAGCTACCTTTTGAGCTCCTTTGGCCAATTTAAAAACACACAAAAACAAGGGCTGGAGAGATGTCCCTAGGTGTTAAGTTGCTTGCCAGCAAAACCTAACAACCTGGATTCAATTCCCCAGTACCTGCAGTCAGCCACACACTGCTGGGATGAATCTTCAAACCAGGCACAGTTTTGGGAGGAAAGGATTTATTTGTAGCTATAGATACAGGAGAAGTTCCAGAATGCAAAAGAGGCTGGTCCTCTTTCACAGGTCCGAGCAGAGAGAAAAACCCATCACCTACACCACACATACAGAACAGGGAACAGGCAGGAGGACCAAGGAGAGAATTTCTTCCCCTTTATATAGCCTTAGGGTGGGGTCTTGCAACCCATCTCCAGACTTAATGGCTTCCTGAGTCTCTGGAATTTCCTTCCTGCTCTGCCCACACAGGAAAGGATGTTTACTTCCAGCTTCTTTGAGATGCTTTACATCCTGCCCCTTGCTGAGAGGCTGCCTTCCTATAAACATCCTCAGAGACCCACCCAAGATAATTAAAAAGATCAAGTTGACAATGTAACCTAACCATCACACCATGTAAAACCAGATGCACAAAGTGGCACATGTGTCTGGAGGCCCTGGCATGTCCATGCTCTTTCAAAAACAAATAAAAACCAAAAACAAATAAAATGAGCCTTTTTGTGATTTCTAGTGCTGGTCTGCTAGCAGGCATCTCCAACTAAATAATTTTTTTTTTTTTTTTTGGTTTTTCGAGGTGGGGTCTCACTCTAGCCCAGGCTGACTTGGAATTCACTATGTAGTCTCAGGGTGACCTTAAACTCATGGTGAACCTCCTACCTCTGCCTCCCAAGTGCTGGGATTAAAGGCGTGTGCCACCACGCCCGGCTAAATAATTCTTAAAAGTGCAATGCTGGGTGAGATTGAAATAAGCATCCATAGTTAGCAACAATATTTTTCCAAAGAAAACATTGGGCAATTCAGTTTAGGAATAGAGTTGTGCACGTTTTTAATACCTAGCAAATGGGTAGTCAGCATGATCAGTATCCAAAATGCAGCCAGCAAAGGCAGGTTGACATTAAAAAATAAATAAATAAAACCTCCCTTTGAAGTTGAAGGAACAGAATAGACTTTATGACTCAGAAAGACATCCTAGAAATCAAAATAGATTTGGGAGAGGGGAAGGGAGGGGAGAGGAGGGAAAGAGAAAGGAGAGGAAGGAGAAGAGAGGGGAAATGGAGGGACAGGAAGGAGGAAGGAGAGGAGAGATCTGTTTTTAAAATCTGCCTCCAGCACTTTGTCACTGTGTGGTGCTTTATTAACTTCTTTATAGAAACCGAATCATTTAATGTACAATTCTATGAGTGGGAAGTAATAGCTGCATCATTTGGATGAAAGAGTCAAAATGCAGAGTTGAGCAACAATCTCCATCAGAAGCTAGCGAGCAGTGAAATTAAGGTTAAAATTCAGACCTACCACCTGAGTGGTTACAAGGGCATCGTATATGAATATAAGGAAATTATCCTTTTAATAAGCTTGGATTTCCCAGCTTCTGAGTTGGTCCTCAGCAAAATCCCCGGAATAGTACAGTACCAGACTCTTTGAGATTCCCTGAATATATGGACTGTAAGAATTATAATAAATTTATGAAATGGCACTGTGAAAGAAAATCAATCTTCAGGAAAGATACCACTTTCAAAAGAAATGGAATAATTTCTTATTTCTTGTAATAAAAAGTAAAAATGTTCATAAATCACCTTAATCTTCAAGATTATCATTAAATTATTTCCCACAGTAATGAAAAGCTTAGAAACTTAGTTTCAAGAGTCCATTTAGAGACAAGGGAAGCTTAAACAAAGAAGCATTTACAATCTATTTTTGAGAAGTTATTTAATAGCTTTCATTAACTTTCTATTTTAGTTTTGTGGTCAATAAATTTACACTGGGGCAGAAAACCAGATTGCATTTACAATTATAGACAAGAGTCCAAGAAATAGTATTTTTCTCCATTTATATTTTTTTAAAAATCATGAACTTTTCTTTTAAACATTGACTGTGTGATCTAAAATGGATCATTCGTCCTTTGAATTAGATGGAAGGAAGGAAGGAAGGAGAAAGAAAGAAATATAAAAGAAAGAGAGAGAGAGAGAGAGAGAGAAGTAGGGAAGGAAGGAGGGAGAGAGGGAAACCCTCTCAATAGACTTACATTTGACAAAAATTCAACATTGTGCTAGTACATTTGTCTTTTCTATATCTCAGTCTGTGCTTTGTGTGTTCTGCAAGCTTATTCTTCAATGCACACACATTAATTACTCTGCGACTCCTCACCTGTGCTTGGTATTTCCCTACCACTTGGTATTTGATCTGCTACTTTGTAAGTAGAATTCAGCTTGAGTTTGCTGTAATATAACCCCAAAGACTTAGTTGATTTTAACAAATAAATGTATGTGTCTAGATTTAGTTGGAAAACTGAGCTCAATAACTTGTTAGAACTCATTCATTCATTCATTCGTTGGCATGATCTATTGACAGAGCCCACGCCGGCCTCAAATTTGTAATCCTTCAACCCCAGTGTCCTCGTGTTGGGATTACAGGATTCTATTTGTTTTTATCATGTGTTCTGATGCTTTTTCCCCTCAATACTTCTTTTCTCCTTTATGTTGGGTTCATATCTTTTTAATTCTTCACTCTATTCTATCTCATAACACTTTGCTGGTTTTAAAATTAGAGGTCATATTTTGGTAGTGACTCACATTTTTAAGATACAGATCATGCTATAATTCTACCAAATTTACAACCACACAGTTTTTTTTTTCTCATCTTCTGCTCCTCAGCAAAGTCCTATTCACTAACATCCAACCTAAAAATCCTCTCCAGACCCCTGTTCACTTTCTCAAGGGTTATCCAAATTTTAGCACTCTCAAAAATTGAGCAGCTTTCTAGACCATAGGTAAACTGATCTGTTAAGATATACCACTGTTGTGTGTGTGTGTGTGTGTGTGTGTTCACCATTTCTTTTTCGTGTTGCTCTTTATTTATTTTAAATTTCTTATTAGAAATTAAATGATAAATGTAAACTGCTAGTTCATTCTCTGGTGATCTGTGGGTAACAGACCCTCCTTATCTGCTTAACATTTTCCTTGTTTTACTCCAATGCCGCATGTGGACTTTGAATCCGTCAGCAGATCTCCAGACCCTGCAAAAAATTATATATATATATATATATATATATATATATGATTCAGTAATCTAAGTTGTATTATCAGCATTGATTTTTTTAAATTTAAGCATCAGAAGTGAGCTAAGGAATTTGAGGTTTTAATGCATCTAGGGATTCAAATGTTTGTTAAAATACAGAAAAACCCAATGATTAATCTCTTCTCCCCTCTGGACTGCTCAGCCTCCTGTAAGCATACGAGAGAGCTTCCAGCTCTCTTCTCCATCTCTGCTAATCTTTCTTTTACACTTTCACTGCTTTTGTCTTGGGCTGAATGATTTAATAAGTATCAACGTGTCTGCTTGTGCGTATGTGTGGAGGTGTGTGTGTGTGGTACATGCACAAGTACCCAGGACGCTTGTCTGTGGTGGTGGGCACTCCTCAGTTGTGGTGGTCCGAGTGCAACGTCCATTGTCCAGCTCCATCCATCTTCTGCCCATTCTTAGTAGAGCCAGAGTCTCTCACTGAGCCTGGAGCTTGCTTTTTTTCAGGATCACCAGCGATTCTTGTGTCTCCGCTCCCATATGGAATTGGGGTTATAGATGCAAGTGTGAGCCGTTCTGGCCAGATGTTTCTGTGGGTCCTGAAGATCAAAGTCCAGTAGTTTGTCAGGCCTCCACAGGCTCTTGTGCCTACACAGAAAGTACTCTTAACCATTGAGCCATCTCTCCAGCCCAAGGGTCATCTATTCTCCCTCCCTCCCTCCCTCCCTCCCTCCCTCCCTCCCTCCTTTCCTTCCTTCCTTTCTCTCACTCTTTCCTTTTCTATTTTTCTCTTTCTTTCTTTCTTCCTTTCTTTCTCTTTCTTTCTTTCTTCCTTCCTTCCCCCTTTCTCCCTCCCTTCCTCTCTCTTTCTCTCTCTCTCTTTCTTTATTCTTTCTTTCTTTCTTTTCTGTATGGATGCACCAAAGTCTCTAGACACTACACACTAATGTCACACATGACTTTTTGTGCCCAGGTTTACCTGGGTGCTGGGAATTCAACCTGGCAAACAGGCTTGCAAGCAAGTTTCTTCCACCACTGAGCCATCTCTCCAGCCTTCTCTCTCCAAGAAGTATTACCTTCTAAGTTACTGGTTCTTTTTTTAACCTTGTCCAGGCTTGAGGTTATCAAATGTGCTACACATATGCCAGTTCAAGATGTATTTTTTTAATTTTTAGTATTACACTGTTTTCTTCAGGATTATTATTTTAACTTTGATTTTGATTTCCAAAAGGACATGTTCTTCTTAGTATTTTTATTTGTTAAAGTTCTTATACTATTCTTTTGTACTATTTTCTTCCAGAGTAAATCAATCTCTAAATTACTGAATTAATTGGATTTCTTAGCAATTTTCTCCAGTGTCCTATGAAAATATGAGTTGTCACAGCAAATTATCTTTTGTCTGAAATAATTTCTCCCTCTTCGGTCATTTTGGATCTTGGTTTCAGGAACACTTCCAGGTCTTTCCTCCTTAAAAATGTGCTAGGAGTGAAAGCTAGGACTCCCATCTGAATGTTGAAGTCAATCCTGATTCAGTCTCAAGGCAGCTGAATTTTGGCTGAAATACATTGACCACTTGTTCTCTTTTCACAAAGAGGGACCCTGGCCCTGATTTTAAGTGGAGGCTTGTTGATCCCAACCTCAGGTAGGCACTGCTCAACATGTCAAACTTCAGGTCCTCTTCTGTTAAGAGAACTAGGATTTGGCAATTCCTGAGGATGGGGACTTGACAGTTCCTGACTATCTATTGTACTCCATCCATTTTCTTGTTCATGAGATATTTGTCTTGTATTGAACATGGCCTTCAGTTTATTTAAAAATAAATAACATTTTCTCTACTACTATTTCTATGTGCTTATTTTAATTAGACAGCCTTGCATTGTGAACTCTACACCATCTTAATGAGTAGTCATCATGCTCTATTTGCATAACATTATGCAGATGTTATCCAGTGGAATATTAGGAATAGACATGTGCAATATTGCTTGAAACAAGCCAATATATCACTATTTAGAGATGCTACTTACTGAAAATTTTACATATGTATAGTGCATTTTGATCACTATTTACTCGCATAACTTGCTCTTGAACCCTCCTTTCCGTCCCCCTCCTCCTGAACCACTTCTTCCCATCTTGCCCCTCTTCTACTTATTTTCTTATGTGTGTCCATGTGAGTATGAGATGGGGACAGAGACCCACTGAGTTTAATTAGGGTTGTTTGCATGAGAATGGGTGGGATGTATTAACTAGAAAACATGCCACTTAGCAGTGGGTGCACCACTGAAGAAAATATTTTTATCCATCTAGAAAACAAGAGAATCAGCCTAAAGCTACTTCTACTATGTGATAATTGAATTCTATATACAAATAAAACACACCAGAAGGGGCTTTCCTGTTTCCTAGCAGAAATATCCTATTGGTAGTTAATAGTGGGACTTCTTTCTCACCAGGCAGCCTAGGCCCCCACTGCCAGTACAGGATGCCTCATTCTACTGACTTGGCTCTGGTCATTGTGATGAGAAATGGACTCGAGACTGGAAGCTGTCTAAAGTGTTCACATTCAAAGGAGCCCTTTCCTAACAAATCTCAAGTGCTTTCCATTCAGGATTTAGTATTTGACTCTTGGTCAAAATTTTCCAAAATCCCTGACACTCTTCCAAGGCAGTTAGCCAGGTCTGCTGGGCTTTACATCTGAGTTCTGCTTGCCTTATCTGCATGTTTTTGCTTCATAATTCCACTACCAGAAAGAGGAGATCCCAATGCCATCCAACAAAAAGCAAAGAATGTGCAAGTTCAGCCTCCTTGCAAACACTTACTATCTGCTTGGCTCTCCTCACTCTCATGGCCAAAGGAATTCAACCTTTCATGCAGTTCTGGTTCTGTCTCTCTTTCCATAAGGTCTACTTGACCTGCATGATTTTACTAAATTTATACAGTTGATTTCTATCGGGGGATCCTCATGGCTTTCTTTCTTCATATATGGCAACAGATATACTATTCTGTTTTTTCCTATCAACCAATTACTGAACAGAATAGGAAAATTTCATTTTGTCTTCTTTGCAATCAAATCTCATATATATATATATGTGTGTGTGTGTATAATATATATGTACATATATATATGTGTGTATAAATATATATATATGATATATATAGTTAATTCAGAGAGATAGACCTAAAGAACAGATAAAAACAAATGAAAATGAGTGTTGGATATTAATGATTTTCAATAGGCTCAATGAACAGCTATATTATATAACTACAAATAAAAACTTAAGATAATTTATATTTCCAGAAATAAAGCATATAGTCCTTCTCCTCAAATTTGTTAGGCTTTACGATTAATTTAATTTTAATTCTGAGTACTCTAAGATAAGAGGAACTAATGAGTAAGTTCAAAAGTAAGCATTCTGGATGAGAATTTGTGTTTATTAAGATTAGAAACATGAAAATATTTGTTGCATTTCTTTTTATTTTGTCTGGTAGGTAAAAGTGAAAAATAGGTCTCATGAGTGGAAATTATAAGAACACTGGTTTTGGTTGGATTTGACTAAGAAAATATTCTTCTTTTATTGTCTCTTTAAATGGGTTGATCAAAATATGTTGCTAAAATGGTACTGAGTTTCCCATTAATAAGAGTATTAAAGAAAATGGTGGTAACTATTAAACTGAAATTGGATGAATTATGTCAATAAGAATAGGCACTGGTTCTCTAATTCTTTTACTGGAAGAAAATTATATTTCTAATCAAGATAGCAAAACCCCCAAAACTTTCTTTTTTTTTATTTTATTGTCCATAATGAGTTACAACATTTAGTAGGCAAACAATGAGTTGTTATCCCCAATTCCCCGCTGCCCTCCCCTCCCCACTCCACTGGCTAACCTCCTCCATGGGTCGTCTGGATCAGTCCTTGTGACAGGGGACCATGGATAGCCTAGTATTCAGCCAGTTTCTCCTGGCCATGCCCCTGGATAGTCTCCCCCACCACGGCTCTCACAATCTTCCCACACATTCTTTATGTTATTTAAATTTGTGTATGTGTGTGTGTAATATGTTCATGTGTGGTGTGTGCACACATGCACATGGGTGTGCAGATGTGTGGGACCTGTGTGAGCATGTGCAGAATCCAGAGGAGAACATCAGTGCTCTCTTCTGTTCCTCATCAGCTCTGTTCCCTTGGGAAGGAGTGTCTCACTGATCGTGGAAATGCCAATTTTTGTCAGACTGGCTGAGCAGCGAGCCCTAGCAATTCTCTTGTCTCTGTCTCCTTCAGGAGAGGGTACAGACATGCTTGTCCATGCCTAGCTTTTTACATGGGTGCTAGGGATCAAACTCAGGTCATCATGCTTCATGACAAGCACTCTTACCTTCTGTATCATCTCCCCAGCCCTGCAAAAAAGACTTATTTTTTTCCCACAAGATATGCTGTGAGGCTTTAGAATAAAAATTAAAAATAAAAAAGTATGACAGTTGTAAGTTCAATATGATCCTAACACTCTGATTCCCTAGTCCAGAAAAATCAAAACCCAATTTGGAAGACAAGACATGTCACATATAAAGCAATTAGATGAGAAGGAGCATAATGTTAAAAATTGGCAGAACAGGAAAACAAGTTCAGAAGTCAGGAGGGCTGGCAATAGGCAAGACAAGCAGAACACACTGAAAACTTCGAACTCCAATTTGACCTTGAAATGACCAGCAAACTGTCCCATAGTTTTCTCTAAGCCACCTCAGTGGTGTGTGCATGTGTATGCATGTGTGTATATTAATGCCTAGCATGTAAACATACGTATGGATATTTGCACTTGTGTAATAATTTAACAGTACATGTCTGAAAGTGAAACTTCTGGTACCACTTCTAACCCTCCTCTTAGGAAAACAGCAAATGTCAGGTCTTCTTTGATTTCCTCCATTCATTCTCTTTAGCTGCAGTGAGGAAAAAGGTAAATTCTTTCAAAATTTTATATCACTTACAATCTCTCCAAAACTCACGCAAAGGAACAGTTGCAACAACGATAACAATCAAGGGAAAAATATCAGTGGAAAATGGGGAAGGTCTACAGCTGTGTCTATGCTCAACTTGAAGGTCAAGTGTACTTCATCAGAAGACCCGTGAAGGAAAATCAAATGGAGACAGGATAAATCTGTCTTACTTTAGAAACCTGAAAGAAAAAAAAAAAAAGAAGAGTGTAAGCCAGGAAAATTGACAAGTTGAAAAATGGCAAATCTATAAATTTCTCAAGCTTCACCATTGTTTTTTTTAATCTGAATGGGATAAATTTTGAAGCGATAAAAACTGTGAAATAAATACACTTAGAAATCCCAGGGCTCCCAGCCACTCAAACATAGTTAATGAGGCTGGTGGGGGGAAAAAAGTTTTCCCAAGTACAGAAATAGGAACGTTGTTCTGAGGAGCTAGAAATATAAGCTCAGCCTGAAAGGATTCAAATACACTTTTGCAGGACTACTCTGGACCAATCATGGCCCTTGTCTGTTTCTTCTGGTTAAGGTCTAAGGTACAACCAGGGACTTGGTGGAGCACACCTATAATTCCAGCACTTGGGGTGTGGAGGCAGTTCAAGCCTAGCCCAGGCTATGCAGTGAGACATTGACCACCTCAAAACTAGCAAAGCCAAAGCAAACACAAAGTAAGGGTACTGTAGATTCCAGGGCCAGGTGACCAGTGTTAAATACGAAAGAAACTCACACTGACCCTTCTCCTGGGCACTGTCAGGCATGTGGTACAATTCCAATTTCTTCATTTAGATCATTTGACAGACAGCCCCTAAACTTCCCTTAACCATAAATGTATTCCATTTAGAAACTTTACCTAGCCTCTGATATGGATTCTTCACAAAATGGAGAAAATGCCACTGGCTTCCTCAGTGGAGGTGGGAATTTATACAGTCACATCTCAGTGAGAGTCTATACATTCATTTAAATGTAAGGGGATTGTGTGTTCAGTGTGAAAATGAGACCTCGCTGTTGTACCAGCTCAGAGCAGAGGACTCCATGTCTGATAGGTCTAATTTCTGTCTCCTCAGATCTTAGCCTTAGTTTCTATGGAAGATCTAAATGGACAGGAACGAATGCAGAGCCCCATGTGTGGTCTACATGTGTGATACGGTTACACTGAACATTTCAGAGAATTCGCTTGATCTGTGTTCTCATCTATGACTTTTTAAAAAGTTAACAAATGTTCATTCCTTTCTATGCAGTTCAGATCTTCTTTGGCTTGGCACGTTGGTTCTCAGAACTCTGCTCACCCAGCTGCCTCTGGGCATGAAGTCAGAGCTACAGATCTTTTTTGGGGGTAGGCTCAGGTTCTGCAGAAAACCCCTAATCCCCTGTTTACCACAACACCAGTCTATTGCCATAGAAATGCCAGCTGAGATCCCACATTCAGCATCACTGACTCGTAAGAGGAGAAGCCAAGCTACCAGGAGGACAGAATTCACTGGAATAGTAGGAAGTCTGTTGCCCTGAAAGAAAGGGGAATTGTCCACAATACAATCAAAATGCATGAGTGAGCTATGTTGTTGGGTATGCTACAGTTTATTTTCTGTATAATACTGCCTTACTAGTAGCAGCAATTTGGAAACTTACGTAATAATTTTCTTGCAAAAAGGTCAGCACTTTCCCTGGGTTGCATTTCTTTCTTACTGGAATAAGAAAGAAACAATTCTAGTGAGCTGTGCACAAGTAAAGCTCTGAGGTCAGAAACTGCCCTTCTCATGATGTGCTGTTCTGTTTGTGTGTTTGTCCTGTGTGTTTGTTTTGTCTTGTTTCGGTCACTAGAAGAAAGTGAACCTGAGCACGACACTAAAGGTATTTTTTTCCCTTCTTTCTGCACTGCTTCTTTTTCAATGCATGGTTCTTTTTACTACTTTTATTATCCTGGGGCCTTCAGAATAACTAAGTGCTGTTATTTGATCAAGAAATGACAAAGAACTCATGGGAACACATTAAACAGAGGTCACTGGAAAATGAGCTTCCTTGTTAGCAACCTGCTTATTATTGATCCTTTACATTGTTTTTTTGAGATAGGGTCTCACGTAGCCCATGCTGGCCTAAAAGTCAAAATCACTATGTAGCAGAATTCCTTTTCCTCCTGCCTCTACCCTGCAAGTGCTGGGGTAACAGGCATGAGGCACCACACCCAGGTTATTATTTTTTTTTTGAGGCAGGAGCTCACTCTCTAGACTAGGCTGGCCTCCAACTCATGGAGATCCTTGTACCTCAGCTTCCTGAGTGCTAGGATTACAAACCACTGTGCCCAGTTACATTTCTTAAGAAAAGGCTGAGTCAAAGGAAGTACTTAAATTGAGTATCCCAAACTCTAAAAACACAAGCAAAAGGAAATAAAATAAAACCAACATATAAGAGAATAAATCCCACAAAGTTCAGAACAGAAAGTGCTTCTTTTGGGGAGCAGTGGGAAGGTGGGGATCAATTCTGGAAAACTCTTAAAATGTCATGAGGTCAGCTTGGATTTTTCACTGTAACATTTCAACAGGACAAGGAGTTTTATGCAATTGTTCCAAATTGATGGAAATTATTTTATTTTAATTGTCCATGAACACGTATATTGTATGAAGTAGATTCAGAAAAAAAATGAAAATCGGATTTGTCTGGGGTCTACCCCAAGATAGGACAAGTTTTCCATCACAGAAGTCCCTTAGCCTGAATAAGACTGTACTTTACCATGTTCTAACCTAAACTCTGATGTTTGGGGGATAAAATTCACAAGTTCTCATGCAATAGTTTAACTCTAGGGATTAATCTTGGGCTGATAAGATTTGAAGCAGCACTAGAGTCTCAGCAGAAACAACATGAGCATCCCTTACCCAAAATGCTCTGGGATCAGAAGCGTTGCAGATTTTAGAGTTTTTTGGATTTTGCAATATTTGCAGAAATTTTACCATTTTGTGTCTCTAATCTGCATTTCAACAGGCTCTGAAACTTGTTGAGAGAGATGGCACTCAGAAAGTTTCGCCTTACAGAGTGGTTAGGATTTAGATTTTCAGACTAAGGATTAGTGACTTTTCTCATTGCAATGACAAAACATCTGATAGAAATGACTTAAAAGAAGAGGGGTTTATTCTAGCATGGCTTCAGGGGATCCTATCCATCTCACCAGGGAAGGCATTGGGCTGGGCAGCTCTTCAAGTCTCAGTGCATCAGGAAGCAGAGTTTGAGCCAGCACTCCAATGCACCCATCCTTGAAGGCTCACCTTCAGTGGTCCGCTTCTGCTAGCTAACCCTTGTGTCCTAAAAGCCCACAACCTCCCAAAACAGCACCACCAGCTCCTGATTAAGTGTTTAACAATGAGCTTGGAGAGGGCATTAAAAGATGTCCAATCTATATTTGAAAACTTCTCTTTCTAAATGCCAGTTGGTTTACAATGAAAAACAAGTAAAAACATTTCACCTGATTCTATATATTTTTAGTCATCTCCCTGCCTCACGCCCCCCTCTTGTTCCCTATTCCTATCATTGCTCATTTCAACCATCTGTGAACCTCTTTACAGAATGCTAGGGAATGAGAGAAAACGTTAAAAGAAATTCATGTGAGAGAACTATATCCTTTGAAATAATCACTCAGAAATAGAAATCCATCAGAAGCTTTTTCCTCAGACACTGCTCTATTACTGTGGAGTGAAGAGTAATTTATCCTCAATGTCAGGACTTGTGGCCTTGAGTTTTCCATTGCAGAGTGAAGGATAACCTTTTATCTCCTGGACACATTCTACCCCTTAAGATGACAGTGAACGACAAGACCTATTATGTGTCTGAAAGGCGCTTTGAAAAACGGAGGTGGTAGGTGTTAAAAGTAGAGACAGAAAGAGAATATGGCTGTCATAAAGGATTTTGCAATTGCTGACTGCTTAAGAACAATTTTTTTTTGTTTTTTTTCTAGGTAGGTTCTCACTCTAGCCCAGGCTGTCTTGGAATTCACTATGAATCTTATTCCTACCTCTGCCTCTCATGTGCTGGGATTAAAGGCATGTACCACCATGGCTGGCTCTTAAGCACAAATTTGACAACTGGCAGGTGGCTCTATAAGTCTGCTCAAAAGAACCCAAAGTCATGAACAGATTTCATGAGAGAAAATCCAGGAATTAAATGTATTGCCATGTCTATTTCTCATGTTGCTAGTTAATAACAGACCTTCTCACTCCTCAAACTACTACATACATTTCCCTTCCTACATCTTCATCAAAGAAATCACTCACTCATTCATGGGCTCACTCATTCATTCAGCAAATACTTACTGAGCACTTACCATGAACCATACAGAACACTGGAGATTTAGATGGATATAAAGATGTATCTGTCAGTGTGCATTCATGCATAGAGCACACCTCAACTGACCGTGTTAGGCTTACATTCCAGGAAGAGGGACAACCGAAATAAATAAGTCAGCAATTATTAAGCAGTGATAAATACTATGAAGAAACACAAACGAGGTGGAGAAGAAAATAAGGGAAAACACCATGATAATAAGACCTCCCATAGAAAGCCACAAAACATTTGCGACCTCCTTTAAGAACAGAGGATAAACAAAAGGAGAAAATGTCTTTCATTATTGAAAAAAAAAAAGCTGTTTTATCTTTTGGAGAGAGTGTGAGTGCAGGGGCGACCAGATTCATGGTCACCCTTCTCTTCTATGGACACTCTGCACCTAACAACGAAACTTCATGCGCCATGAGCCAAGGGTATGTCTGCCTCCTTTGGGTGAATGGCAGTCCATGAGCATCATTCATAAAGCTATCTGTAATGCTAATAACACTCTTCATGGTCCCTCCCAAAGGTTCTGATAAGGGGCCGAGCTGCGCATTAACGTCAACACCATGATAAACTGTAGAATAGTCACTGATAGATTTATTACCCTCTCACATTATGCTCAGCTGTGTTGTGCAATATGGACCATCAGAGGTTTTGCAATGAGCCCAACTGATATTCCAGCCAAAAGGAAAGCTGTAAATTAAAACACAATAGACCCTCCCTGATTACCACATTTCCAAGAATTTAAGTTCTCAAATTAAAAGTCTTGCTTCTATAAATCAAGGCAGAGGAGATAATGTAGATTTCCTACTTCTCCAGGTTTTAAAATTGTGCTCATCTTTTACCAAGAGGCTCTCATTCAAGTTCAAGTGCACAATCAATTTTATTCAAATGCTTTTTAAGTACCTATGAGATTAAAGGGATCCAACTCCATGTGTCTCAAGGATCTCACTTTTTCAATGCTCAGAGGGCATGGGAACTATGAGATACTAATTACAGTGACCTCATGCTCAGAAACTATAAATCCAGACCCTCCAGGATCTATTTCAGCCAAATGATACAAGTGGTCTCAGACATGTTGTGTGGTCCAGATCTTCACTATTGTCACAGAAAACCACGTTGATAGCCCGGTACCTCTTGGTGGAGTGCCAGTCAGTCTGGGTAAGCTGTCAAAAGTACACAGCCTATGAGTTCAGGCCAAGTTAGGAGAACGAGAATTCAAACACTGAATTGGGAGAGTATGTATCCAAACCCTAAATTGGGAGAATAAGAAACACATACCACATTCAGGAGACGTGACTTAAATGTCTTTTAGTCTGTAAAAGACCAGCCTTACTTTCCCATTGTTGTTCTTTATTAATTTATTGAGGAAACTAAACAAGTTGCCTTTTAATATTCCATGAATTCAGGATGTAATTTCTTTGAACTGTCTCCCCATGTTGTTGTTTTCCTGAACTCTGGGTTTTTGTAGATTGGCAATTAGACCCAGGGCTTACTAAAAATCAGTCTAAGTTTTGTTTTGAGGGGCATTTCAACTGCATTTAACTCCTTTAAAAACATCTTTAATATTATTATTTATTTGTAAGAGAAAAAAGAGGGCAGGATGGGCACTCCAGGGCCTCTAGCCTCTGCAAACAAACTTCAGACAAATGCATCACTTTGTGCATCTAGCTTTATGTGGGTACTGGAGAATAGAACCTGAGTCCTTAGGCTTTGCAGGTAAGCGCCTTAACTGCTGAGCCGTCTCTCCAGCCCCATTTTTCTATTTCTTTTTTGACTACTTGTTATCTTTTTTTAACATTTTTATTGGCTTAAAGTTTTATATATATATATATGTATATATATATATATATATATATAAACACAATACGCTCAGTATCATAGGTTCTTAGATAAAGCCATTGAATCCATGATGACATTCCCTCTTATGCATTATTCTCCCCCCCATGGCTCTTACATTTTTTCCACCCCCTCTTCCACAAATTTCCCTGAGTCATAGTGGGTGAGTTTAAATTTTGCATAGTTATTAGGTTTTTAAGAGTCTGTAAATTTTTATGGACAATTTTGGGCACCCTTGGTGCCTCTCCATTGTCCTTCCCCAGGTTATCTGCCTTGCTGTGGGAATAGCTCTTTTGCTCGCCATCTCACTTCCTTAGAGGTTGCGTTAGGGCTCTAAATGGTGAGTTTGAGGGGAATGGTCTCCTGCTTGGGTGTCCCCCATCAAGTCATGTCCCTTTGGTGGAGTTCGGTTGTCCCCGGTTCTTGTTGCTTTCTGAAAAATACAAACAGAGTCTCCAGCGGAGAGTGAGATTATTATTGGTCAGTTGAGACAAATATTGCTAGGTTGGTGAGTGTTTGGTGGGTGTAGCCTTTCTGAGGACCTATGGTTAATGAGGACTTCCCCACGTAGATGTGGTTCTTGGTCCCCATTCAAGGTTGCCTTGGGTCCCATTTACCAGTCAGGGGTTCCCAGCCTCTGAGCGGATCTCATAGCCAATTAGCCAGCTGTTGATTACCCACCTAGGTTGGGTGCCACTATTGCACAGATGGGTACTTCTTGACTTGCTTGTCTGTGCCATATAGCAGTGTGTTCTGCACTCTCAGTCCATCGGTCAGTGTAACTTGAAGATGACTCCTGCTCTCTCAGGAAATCATTGGTCTGGTTTCCCTGGCAGCTCATGCAACACCTCCGTCATTACCCAGGCTGCCCATTGGGAGCTGATTTCGTTTCTGGATTCAGCAGGGTCTCTCATTGTTGTGTGATATAAGTCTATAGAATCTTCAGCAATAGGGTCTTATCTTTTGTCTAAGGTAGGTACTCAAGGGCTGTGACAAAAGTTTGTCTTATTTTAGGTACCATGTGGGTCTCTCTGATCAACAGCTCATTGTGGGAGGTAACTACTTACTGGGTCAGGAGTGTGGTAGTTTGAATAGATGTCCCCCAATAAAATCAAAGGTTTATTATAATTGTAAATTGTCTCCAGCCAGTTCTGGTTGGAGGAGGTGTCACTTTGGCCTGGCCTCCTGGGGTCATGACACCCTTTCTAAATTGGATGCAAAATACTAGGGATACATAGGCAAAACAGCAGCTGGAATCCAAGTCTGGCAATTCTATTGTTTTGTGAGTCACAGTGTTACAGTGTGCTTGCTTGCTTCTGGAGGTGCTGGGTCTCTGTCTCTGCTTGGATCTGTGAAAGGGAGCCAACCTTTTCCTTAACTTTCCCTGCATCTGTTAGTTCAATAAATACTTTCCTACCCAAAATTGTGCCTGATTTGGAGATTAATACCAGTGGCATGTGGCTGACTATGACAGGGAGCCAGAGGTCAGCGTCCTTTGTACCATAGGTAGGCTTCCACCTCCTACCTCTTTGAGGTCCTATCTGCTTCTGGAACTTTTTGTACAGAAGATAGGATTCTATGGAGTCAGATTGTTGTTAATTTAGGTATGTGAACATCTCCCCCCTCTGTTGCTTCCATACCTGCCCCCATTTCCTTCTGTCCCCTTTGCCTTTCCCCTGAATCACTAATTATATTTACTTACAGATTGGTTTAACCTGATTAGGGGTCACAGATAAGGGAGAATATGTGGCACTTGTCTCTCTGTTCTTGTGTGAGTTCACTGAGTATGATCTTTTCCAAATCCATCCATTTTCTTTGAATTTCATTATATCATTTTTCCTGATTGCTGAGTAGAATTCCATGGTGTATGTGCACCACATTTTTGATATCCTCTCATCTAGCGATGGGCATTTAGGTTGATTCCAATTCCTAGCTATTATGAATTGAGCCGCTATAAACATGGTTGTGCAAATGACTCTGTGCTGAAACCAGGAGTCTTGAGGACATATGCCCAGTAAAGGAATAGCTGGGTCAACTGGTAGTTCTATATCCATCCTGTTCAGAAGCCTCTACACTGCTTTCCATAGTGGTTGTACAAGTTTGCATTCCCACCAGCAGTGAAGAGGGTTCCTTTTTTCCCCCCATCCTTGCCAAAATCTATTGTTGTTAGATTTTTTTAATGATTGCCAGTCTTACTGGAGGTGGAATCTCATTGTTGTTTTGATTTGCATTACCCTGATGATTAAGGTTGTTGAACATTTTTCTTAAGTGAGAATTGGCCATTTGTATTTCTTCCTCAGAGAATTCCCTGTTGTGCTCAGAGGCCCATTTTGTGAGAGGGATGTTTGATGTTTTATTATTTAATTTATTTAGTTTTTTTTATAAGTTCTAGATATTAGACCTCTATCTGTGTTACAGCTTGCAAAGATTAACTCCCAACCTGATGGTGGTCTTTTGGCTTTGAGTATGGTAAGACTTGTTATCTTTGAAGTCAGCACCTTTGTTGTTTTGTTTTTGTTCTCCTGGCTTTTGGCCCCAACATCTATGTATTTAAAAGGTTCTAGATTTCATGGCTTAGAGTCCTCAATATCAAAAGACAGAAAGTGAAATTAGAAAAAAGGGCCCAATAGTCAGACAAACTTTATCTGCTGGAATTACACACTCTTTTTAAAGAGGTTTTTGACAATCAGACCAACTCCTAACACGCTGTGGACTCATTCGATGATTGTTCTACAAATCCCTTACCTAGTACACACTATCTGTCCTTAACTTTGGAATCTCAACTCCACAAGTGTCAATTAAGTAAGAGTATTAAGTATTGAACACTGTGTTTATCATGTGTGTGTGCTCTCTTCTCAAGTCTAAGAAAACAAAGGCAAGAGCATGCAATATTACATTTACAGTATAATAGGCAGTCCCAACAGTTTAATAAAAATTTATATGTGAAGCCAGAAGATATTACTCATTGCTTTAATTACTCTGGGGAAGCAAATTAAATTACTAAGGACTTGGTTCTAAGTGCAACAAAGAAGAGCAGGAATTCTAGTCCACTTCTGAAGGCTAAGTACCCTCCAATTTGCTATATGTTCTGAGCCTTAATCATATTCTTTAGTTAAATATGAAGCAGTCAAATCAAAAGAACTTCCTTTTATAAATTGTGTTTGTTCTCAGGAATCAATGTAAATTATTCTCTTCCCCACTTTCATCTAAAATAGGCTCCTTCCAATATGTCTATCACATTCTCTGGAAAGAGTGACAGATGACATCTGTCCCTATACTATGAGAATTGAGTGTATCAAAGCATTAATTATTTTCTCAATCCACTAAGACATTGTCCTGTGCTCATTTGGGGCAGAGATTATTCTAGTCATAGACTACAGCAGTGAACAAACCAGGCTAAGTTTTTTGACTTTAGACAATCTAATCAGGGAAGGAAATAATAAATAATTAAAAATACATAAGATCAGGCTGGAGAGATGGCTCAGCAGTTAAGGCACTTGCCTGTAAAGCAGAAGGACCTAAGTTCAATTTCCAAGTGCCCACGTAAAGCCAGATGCAGAAGGTGGTTCATGTGTCTGGAGTTCATTTGCAGTGGCTGCAGGCCCTGGTGCATCCATTTTCTCTTTCTCACTCTCTCTCTCTCTTTCTCTTATAAGTAAATAAATAAAATATTAAAAAATACATATGACCATATCAAAAAGCAGTACATATGGAAGGATAATAAAATACAATGATGAAAAAGTGAGTGAGGAAAGGGTTACACTTTTGGATGACTAAGGAGAGTCTTTTTAAGAAAATAATATTTAAGACACGAATTAAATATAAACAAGGAACATGCTATGTGAACACCTGGGAAGACAATTCTAAACAGAGGAACCAGAACAAGCTTCCACATTGGGAATCAGCTCAGTGTGCCCTGGGGTGGGAAGAGTGCAGTCATGGAATACCGGGCTTGGCAGCCAGGGCCTGGCTTTTCCTATTGCTTTAGGACAGGGAATCCCTGAAGGATCACTCACGGTAATTGGTCTGCTTTGCAATCTTTAAAGATCACTCTAGCTTGGCCATCTCCTAAAGAATAGTCACTCACGACTTACTTTTGTTTTCCTAACAGTTTTTGCAAGAATCCTTCGGGCTCCTGAATCCCACAATGTCACCTTTGGCTCCTTTGTGACCCTTCGCTGTACAGCAACAGGCATCCCTGTCCCCACCATCAGCTGGATTGAAAATGGAAATGCTGTGAGTGTCGTGTCTGTGGGGATTTGTTTGGGGAAGACAAATTAGTCAGGTTGCTTAATGTATTTGTAGTGTTACCCACAAATCCATGATCTATTTCATTGGTCCTACTTGTTCCATTTTGGGGGGTATAGGAACTTTAGAGATGATTTTTATTAGTTATTAACTTTACTGTATGACCCAATTATATGTTGGTCCCATTCTTCTGGTGTTGTCCTCTTATTTTTTAATATCTTTATTGTCAATAATTAGATACATTTTATGAGCAAATATTGTGGTGGTACCCCCATTTCCCTCCTCCCTGTCCCCAACCCACTGGGGACCCTCCTTGGTGGGCATACTGGATCAGTCCATGGGGTAGGGGGTTATAAATTGCACAAGAGGTAGCCAGTTTTTTTCCTCCTTTGTGTATTGTTGATGATGGGGGCAATGTCTCTGAATATTCTCCCCTACCATGGCTCTTACAATCTTTCTGCCCCCTCTTTAGCTCAGTTCCCTGAGTCATAGTGGGTGAGTTTTAAGTCTGGTTTATTGTTGAGATCTTAAGTGTCTCTGGACTTCTGCTTTGGGTTGTGTTGATTATCATTGGTGTCTGTCTCCATTGTCCTTCCATAGGTTATCTGACTTGCTGTGGTGATAGGTCTCCTGTTTATCTCATCACTTTCTCATAGGTTTCATTTGGGCCATATATGATGGGCCAGGGGTGGTTGATTTCCTGCCAGGATGTCAGCCATCATCTCATATCTTGTTGGTGGAATTGGGTTGTCACACAGTCCACAGTTCTCCATGCTTTCTGAAAAATACAAGCAGAATCTCCATAGAAGAGTGAGATCAGTATAGGTTAAATGAGACAAAGATTATTAATTTGGCCAAATTCTAATGTTTGTAGACTCTCTGTAGATCTCTGGTAGTGGGAATTTTCCCCTTGGAGTCTGGGTTCTTGGTCCCCATAAGATTTTGCCAGGGATCCCAGTTCCAGTTAAGGATTCCTTGTCACTGAGCAGATTTCTTAGCCAATCAGTAAGCCATTGATTACCCATCTAGGTTTACTGCCACTATTTCACAGATGAGCACTCCTTGACTTGCTGGTCTCTTCCATATAGCAGGGTGTTCAGCCTTCTGTATTATCAGTCTTCATTGTATATCAGTGGTCTCTGTTTTCTCCAAATATCATTGACCAATTTTCCCTGGTGGCACATGTAGCATCTTCCAGCACTACACATGCTACCCTTCCAAAATCTTTTTCTAGAAACCACAGCCATAGAACTTGAACTTTAGGAGTTTGTTCTTTCCTGGTGTGATGAAAAACAGTATAATAGTAAATGCTTTTTTTGTGTGCTTTTGTGTAGCACAAAAATGGTTACTATGCCTTACCAAAAGTAAAATAATCTTCTCATCTCCATAGTGACACAGATGCCAGCTGCCTATCAGAGATGATCCTTAATATGTTCTCTAATGTGTTAAGATACAATAAAGTAATGTGGAGCCCTGTGCCTCTTTACCACTCAATGCCACTTGACACTCTAGTTGAATGTCAAGTGTAGCTGGAACGGCTCTTGGTTGGCAGTGTGGTATGAGGTTCTCTCTTCTGGTTGTCTAATGCCTCTCAAGGGACATCACAAGGAAACATGGGGACTGAATATGTAACATTACTAATTTGTTTTACTGTGGTAAAGAGTGATGAAGAAAATGGAAAAATATAGTTTTGAAAAGTTTTGTGTATTTTCAAAGCCTCGAAATTTCTGTAAATTAAAAGGGGAAGAAGTATTGCTGGCTTGTTGGAGTTCAGGGATGAGAGTAGGAAAATTGGAGTTAGTTTGGTCATATTGAGATCCTAGCTTAATCATTCAATATGTGACTGACCAAAAGTAGACATAAAGTAGAACTGTTACCTCCCAGTCGAAAGCAAACCAATAGTGACTTTCCTCCCAGAAGTAGAAGTACATCCAAGTTCTGGGTTATACTACTCAAGTTTCAAATGAAATGGAGATGACTTGGCCCATGCTGATGCAAATCACTGAAAATGAGGTGAGAGCACCAGAAATTCTGAATGCTGTAAAATAGCAAAAAATGGACAAAGAAACTCATGTTTTTGCGAGGAAGGACTGAACAGACACTACCGAAGGTGAGAGGTGTCTGACATAGAACGCAAGTTTAAACTGTGGCTTTTCACTAATGAGAACTAACTGAAATCTACAACACTATAAAAGATAAGGCTGCCTGCCATCCCACCTCTGCAAACCAAAACCACAGCAGTTATAGCTGAAGAACTAGGGAAAGGCAAGGAACAGGGCCCAAGGTGATTACGAAATATTTCCTGTCTTTCTATGGAAATGACATTCATTTTGTCATGGAAAGTTGTAGTCAGAAATGAATTTAAGAATGACTGGTGAGATTTCACTTCTTTTATAATTTTGAACATAGTGACTTGATGTGGATTAGAGAGATGTGATTACATTTTTATAAGAAAGCATTTGTAATTTGCATAAGACACACTTATGTATAGATTATATAAGCATTTGGCTAAAAATTTATAAAATTACAGATCTCTCTTGCTTCGTCCAATAAATATAATCCCTAAGATAGTTTAAAAGCTGAAAGACTTTTCATTTATTAGAAGACTTTTGCAAAATAAATAACCAAATCATCTGTGTTGAAGATGGTGTTTTTGAATATTTTTATGGATAACTATAGTTTAAGTTGATTTTTAAAAGGTTATTATTTTGGAATAAAGCCTATGAGCTTTGGGGTGATTTATGTAAATAATTGATAAACCAAAATTAACTGTAGCAATTAAATTAATTCTTTTTAACAAATCTTATGTGGGACAATTCAGCAGCTAGTTTGAATGAGGACAATATTGATGTTTTTGGTAACAAGAAATAATATAGAAATGTCTTTAAGTCTGGTGCTTGTTTTCTATGATGCATAGACAGTATTATAACTCCATGAACATGGAACTTACTGGACCGCCTCCTGCTATAAGAGATAAGTGTCTGGGAATAGCTCCTACAGCAGTATGTGGCCCAGTAAGATCCATGTTCATGGAATTGTACAATAATATAGGACCACTAAGGCCAGATTACTTCTCAGGTTTTTCCTATGTTCAGATCAAGTCATAAAGCTAGCAGATTTCCATAGCAGTGGATAGATCCTCTCAAGACGGCATTATTACTGTATTAGTGATACATACAGACATCACCACCACCTACCACGAGTTTTTTTTTTTAAATATATATTTATTGTCCATAATGAGTTACATTATTTAGTGGGCAAACCATGTGTTGTTATCCCGAATTCCCCTATTCCCCCCCTCCCCATCCCTGATCAGTTGTATATCCTCCTCCGTGGGCTGTCTGTATTAGTCCTTGTGGCAAGGGATCCTGTATATCTTAGTACTCATCCCGGTCTTCCTGGCCC